>MU159886.1:79857-110866 GCA_015888305.1 Antheraea pernyi | reverse complement strand
GCGTTCAGACAGACAGACAGACAAAAATTTTAAAAGGGTTATTTTTGGCTTCTATATCGACAACAAAGCCTACCCCCATCAAAATTTTCAAAAAATATTTAATGTACAGATTTGGCCCTGCTACAGTTTTATTATAATATAGATAGATTAATGACACTATGGCGTAATAAGCGTTCACCATTGCATCATCCACAACTGTAAATAAATAAAATGGATTTTCAAACAAAATATCACGCAGTTGAGAACTTCTTATTGAAGTAAGTTGAAGCATAGAATTCACTGAGATATTGAAATAATATTAAACAAGTATCAAACGGGAGTCTACGTAAAAAAAGCTATTAAATATTAAACCGAAAGCTAAGAGGTCGATATAAACGCATTCCGTCGAGATAATCGAGCCCATTGTCTTAGTTCACTTGACTCGATAGTACAGGAAAGGCCGGGAGATTAGCCGATGCACCCGCGTGGGAGGAACGCCTTGGGAGATGACATAATAATGCTGAATAAATCATCATTAATGGCCCGTTTTGGGATCCTTGTTACTGAGATATATATTTTAAAGTGAAATTTTGTCCATCGCTTCAGATTTTTTGACCATCTGTCGCATGTCGCATTACAGCCAGTGCGCGGCTGCGGAGTAGGGGTAAAGGGAAAGGCGCTCGGCAGAGCAGCTAAAGCCAATATGGCGGCGCTCATGGTTCAGTTTGCATGGTTCGCATTATCATTTCAATTATTATAATTAGTATTATAAACGCGATTTTAATACCCTAATTCGGATAATTTTCCGTACATTTTTAGTTAAGTACCTAAGATCCCAAAAAAAGTTTCACTAACATCTTGACTTCATAAAATCACACAATTTTTTCTTATAGAAACGAAAATGACTAGTATTTAAGACGTGATGTCGAAATTTGTGCTTTTGTTCAACACATCTCTTCTTACTATAGTTACAATTAGTTGTAAATTTATCTTTGTTCATATTAGTACATTTTAGTTGATTATTTTTTCGCATTACTATCTTGTTCTGTCTACATTTTCATGTATCTAGCTCATGAGGAAGTTAGTTTAAAAACAATTACAAAAAAATATGTGCGGTCAGGATCTCTATCAAGAACTAATAATAAGTTATAATTAAATTTCTATGCGTTAAATATTAATGATATACAACGGGCTGTGTACAATACAGATACAAAGAGAAAGAAATTCGCATGGAGGGAGCATAACACGTTTTCCTTACGTGACGATTTCTACCAGTCAACTCCTATGGCACACCGCCTTAAGAAAATTAATTCCAAGAATCCAACAAAACACAAAGAGAATAGAAGAAAGAAGAGAAATAAATTATTTTATTATTACGGAACCTTTAACATTGAAAGGAATCGAGCTTTGAATTCGTTATCGCGTAGGTAAAAGATACCTTCGCTTTGGTCGATCATTACTTTATCGGATTATATTAATAATGTTATTTTAAGGTATTTGTTCGAATATGTTGTTATTTTGTTTAATACAAAGCAACTATATTTATGCTATATTTTTATAATTGATAAAAGCTTCTAAATCTTTTAAAAACTTATAAAATATTTGTAATTTAAAAAAATTATAGGTTATTTTTTTGTATTATATCAAATTTAAGTATTATTTGTTTTCCCTAACAACACCACCGATAGTATGTTGTGAATTAAATGATAAATCAGAGAACTATGTTGACTGCCCGGGCAATATGAAGGATAACCAGTGAAACTGAACTACGAGTATTTCGAAATCTGCTAGGGAATTATACAAAATCTAAGCCATTGTTAAGTCTATACTTGCATGTTAGTTAAGCGATATAGTGGCGCAGACGACTAACTAGGAGAGTGCTCTGAAGAGCTATTCGGACTGATACCTGCAGCTGCGTTCCGTTACAGAACGACACATCACGGACTGAACTTCCATCAGTGTGGTTGGAATTCTTCTACTGTGCGGTTCTCACGTGCGTTTTTTTTCTACGTACGTCAGTTCTCTGGAACTCCCAGCAGCAGTGTTTCGGACCATTACATTTTGCAATCTTTCAAGAAATTAGTCTATTCCTATCTCAAGGGTCAGCATCGCATCTGTGATTCTCGTCGTGTCGCAGGTGTTCATGGGTGGCAGTGACCACTTACTATCAAAAGACCCGTATGTTCGTTTGCCACCAATGGTATAAAAAAACTAGTCATTAAAATAATTTAAAAAAGTGAAACTGAGCTACGTATATAATACCTATTGAGACTTCATTATTTATCGCTTAGATCAGGTTGAATCTGAGATTATAAAGATAGAAATAAATTAGTGGTATAAAATTCACATTTTGAAGTTTCTATAATAAGTAGATAGATCTCAAAATTAGGAAAGCAATTTCCAAAATGTAGTAAGTATTCATCATGTAGACCGATTAGTAACTTGATTTACAACAGATAAATTACAAATATCGAATTTAACTCACAGAATTCATTTTCAATTGTACCAATAACTCGTTCATATAGGTATAAATATGAATATACGATGTCATAAATATTCAAGCGATTCGGTCACATCAATTATAGTTATGGCACCTTTTTTAGGAAGTTTTTGACGTGATCTTCGAATATCATCTAGTGGTTTTTATATTTTATTAATAATCTTGTGTTATTTGGCTCTATATTGTGTAATGTTGGTGGTGCATCACGTAATATAGTTTGGTTATTGTGCACAAGTGAAGTGGAAAGGGGAAATAAATACCAAAGAGCATGGATTCTGACTTGCCACAAAAACTCCTTGGAAACAAGACGGCCACCATCTTGTTAGTTAATTGAAATAATCGCAAGAAACTTGTAACATCATTACCTACTCGACAATGGCAGTAATAATCTACTAGAAGATTGGTTGCTAAAACAAAATATAATAAATAAAACTTTTTTTAATGCACGCAATTTAAAGCTACGATATTTTCTGCGAGGTTTATTAAAATGATATGCTGTAATGAACCATTTTAGATCTACATTAATATACCCAACGTAAATAACATATTTAATCTGATAAGCATAATATTATATTGGTGCAAATAATACATTTTTTTATATCTAGCATATCAAATAATATAAAAATAGCTACTGTGGATAACATTTAAAAGGCAGCCATATATCATCCTCGACTTATCTCTAGACCTTCTTAAGATATACAATTCTGTAGTATTTTTATTTGGTGTATTTCGTAAGCTTTAGCCAACGTTAGCAATGTATACGCAAAAGGTAAAATATTGTTTACGACTTCATTATACTACGTCAACCTTTCACTGCTTTATATTAATGTAATATGCATGTGGTATACATATAAACGTCAAAATATTGTCTAAAATATAATTTAAAAAGCATCAAAATCCATTGCGTATTTTTGTAATACTAAAAGCGTACAGATGAAACAGTACTTGATTTTTACAATTTACTAGCGAATCCTGTAGACGTTGCCTTCAATTAAAAAAAACCTTGGGTCACATCGCAGCGCCACCTACCAGGGCCAATTGTGAATCTAAACTATTTAGGGAACTACTGAAGCACACACACAAAATGTTATAAAATCTGTCCAACCCTTTATAAGGAGTTCGGTCACAAACACGCGTACAGAATAATTATATATTACAAATAGCGAGCATGGCGGCCGTTGTTCTGTCTTAATAAGAAAGAAATCATATAATTCAACTATAGCGCCACCTACCGGGTCCAATGTGAATCTAAACTATTCTTGAAACCACGTGAATACAAAGTTAATCAAAATCTGTCCAACCGTTTACAAGGAGTTCGTTCATATACACACGGCCAGAACTGACAGAAGTATTATATATATAGATATTTAATAGCTTCCCGCAACGGTTCTGCATGGTAACAATGGTATAGCAACAAATAAAATGAAACTAAATTTTTCCTTTACAGAACATCTAAAATTCCACAGGCATATGAGGCATTGAACCAATTGTACAGTTTGTCTAAATTCCGTTTAACCGTACCACGTAGTCACTTTCAAAACAAAAGTTAATTTTTAAGTTATTAAAACATAAAATCAAAATAAATGGAAGAATTGGCAAACGAGTTGGCGAGTAACTGCCGAGTGAATGTTTATACGTGTCGAGCAGTGGATCAATATGTGAACGATGGTGATGTCTGGAACTGACTCCTCCCTGTGCATCCACTAAAAACTATTCTAACGTGCAATCCATTTTAAATATATACATATATTTTGAAAAGGTAAACCCGATCGAGTTTCTTGCCGGTTCTTACCGTTAAATGGGTTGTTTGTCCGCACCGGTTGTAGTTTTAACGTTCATAACCGCCTTATCAGGGCTTAAATTGCATACAGTGTTTTTGATTTCATTTGATTTCCTTACTTACGTCTATCAGAGTACTAATATAAACTAGAAAATAAAGAAAATAAGGCGAAAATATTATCTCTGATTGTGTTTTCCTCAACGGTTTATCATTAGATGAATTCTATAATAATATAATAATAATAAATTCTATATAATAATAATATGTATAATCTTTCATACGAGACTTTTTTTATCACATACAAATTATAGAAACCGCTCGCGACTTTTACTGTGTTTGCATATATTGTTAGGTAGGTATGTTGTAATACTCTATTTTGATATCTATTACCATTTCCATAAATGTATGCAGTAGAAGATAATATATCAGGGCAAAAATGCTACATTCAAGTGACGTTGACCACGTGATAGAACGATACGAAATAGCTTTAGGATTTTAAATCCTGTACCTAATGGAAAATATTCACTTCACGATTCTTAAAAGCATCAGTCGTTATATACATATAATAAATAAATGAAATTGTTTGTTGTTTGTCCGCGCTAAGACTCCGAAAAGGCTAAAGGAATTCTGATAAGATTTTTACCATAAGATAAAGAACTATTCATATTATTATCCAGACTAGATATATTTAGGCTATTTATCCTTACGGCTAAGCAGCATTCGTAGAATTACAGATACAAAAATATAAAAGAGCGCCTATTCGTGTAGATAAAACACGTAACTCCCATCTAAATATATAAAAATCCATAATGTTTGTCCACAATGAACTCAGAAAGTACTCAACCGATCTTCATGAAACGTTGGCATGTATGTATAATTTAGTCCGACTTGAGATATAGGATAATTTATATTTCGATTAATGGCTCCAATATTTTTTAACTACAAATTCAATGATTGTCAATGTTGATTATTGTTATTAATTGTAAGTTTCATTAGTCTCGAAGAGATGGCGCCTTAAAATTGTTTGTTGACAAAAAACTGTAGGAGCGACTGTTATAGATATATCATAGATGGCGCCACGTTTTTTGCCACGCCAGTTTGTTTTATGGTGCACGTGTTCCATTCATAGAATCAATAACACGTGATAACAGAGCGACAGAACGGCGTGGCCTCGTCAGCTAGTACAAAAATAAAACATTTTACACGAAAAACAAGCCACAGGTGCATGATAGTTATTAATAAAACTTACATATTGCGTACATAATTAAATTATATTGAAAATGTATGTAGTTGGAGGTCATATTTAAATATCTCAATACAACACTCCGATCCCTTATCGTAATTCTTTTCCCTTGAATAAAGTCAATATTGACTTCCTGATGTGATTTTGTTTGTGAATCTAATCTCCTCGAGTGCACGACATCGCGGACTGAGCGTATCGGTCGAAGGCCTGATAAACTCCGTTATATGTTTATGCAAAAATATATATTTGTGTGTTTAGACGACTGAAGTGCAGAAAACCAGTAAAAACTGTCTTGGTAATGTGCACATTTTCAGCTTTTAATTCAACATATATACCAATCTTTTTAAAAAGAATTTTGTTTTCTACGTTTCAAATTTTCGTCCATCTATCGCATGTCATGTTACGGCCTGCCGCGGAATAAGGGTAAAGTGAAACGCCAATATGACGGTGCCTATGGCTCAATTCAAAATGATTCAATGATTTAAATAAATATTGTATTCAGTTTTTAAGATGCGTCTACCATCCGAATGATTGAATTTATTATGTATTCCGTACTCTAATACGCAGACTGAAATTAAAATGTATAGTTTGATATCTTGTATACTATTGGTTTTCCGTTATCATTTCCATTTCTAATTAATAAGTTAAGATTAAATATGCGATTTCCATAGCCTAAATTGAATAATTTTCGATTAAAGGTTTGATTAAATTACTGAATACAGAACGAAGCAGTACGCATAAAAATACCACTTCAAAATGTGGTATCACTTCTATTTGCAAAACTTACGTTTTAAAGTATAGTAAAGTAGCGGGCCCGCTAGACGTTATTCCACCCTGATAATAAAAAAAACCTTGACAAGTTATATACCTGAACCTTCCCCATGAATCACTTAATCTACTGGTGAAAACTGCATGAAAATCTGTTCAGACGCTTTTGAGTTTATTGCGTACAAACAGACAGTCGTGGCATTGGACTGTATTTTATAATATGTAATATTTTTTTGTAACTGATTAATTAAACGTTGAGAGAATTAAGTTCTAGACGAACCCACAGAAGCCGTACTTTGAAAAAAATTAGCAACGCGAGATAGAGGCGACACGTCTTGATTGATTGCATAAGGAACTGAATAGATCGGCAGTCATACGCATCCAAGATGGCCGGCCGATATCTCTGTTTTTTTTGCATTGTTAAGGAAATTCAGATAAAAAATCTTGGAAAGCATGAAATAGCAATAAAATAAATATCTATCTAATCGTTAAAAATTGAATCGCATTATTATATACGTAATCAACGTAATTAAAACTTTTGCAGACTCAAAACGTAACCAGATAACATAATGCCACAGCTTTATTCTCGCCATTTCCTTTCATGAGATTTGTAATTTTATAATTTAAAATTATGACTCTAGGGGTGAGTTTCGATAGACGCATTTAATTACAGTTTCTTAAGCTATTAAGTTTAACTTAACCTATAACACGATAAAAAAAAATTACAACAGCATTTTTTCTTTTATATATTTACTATTCTATTCAGGAGTATCCAGAAGTGTGTGGTAATCTTTCAAATAACGTTAATTTAGAAATTCATGCGTTTTAGTTTATCATAAATCAGTCATGTTTGAAATTGAACTCATAGAATAAGATTATATCATACAATAACATTGTTACTGAGATATCATATAAACATTTTATAAGTAGTAAATATACAACTTGTTATAGTATGTAAGTACATTTGGAGGTAGATATGATATACAGACATCATCCATCATTTTATCTGGTGTTAATTTTGGTCAACCGTCAGCGGAGTCTGTGACTATAAATTTCCTATTGTTAGACATATCTTCAGAGCACGTGTGGTTCTCTGTTGCTAAAGAATTAACGGGACACCGTTGCTTATAGCGTATATTTCAAAGAACACTGTAACATTTTATTTATTAATATACTAGCTGTTTCCACCGACTTCATCTACGTATCTCTATTGTTTTGTTAAAATTAAAAAAGACGTTTACGCATACGTTAAGAGTATGTCAAAGAAATATATATGCATTTATAAAACTGTAAAACATTACTTGGCTTATACGCAGTCGGATAAGAACGAAGATTCTATATCTTCCCAGTAGGTATGCTTGATGCTTCTAGAAATAACATGACCAATTTATTATTGTGATTATTTTGTTAGAATGATGAGGAGGTAAGATATTAAAGTATCATTGTACAGGTCTATATATGTATAATCATCACCATCATCTTTTTTTTAAATATATTTTATATGCAGATAATTTTTAGGCAATTTTACGTAAATTAACGTAAATTCCAGTCCAAAGCGAATTCATCTTTTTTAACTTTCCTATTGTTGGCTTTATAGATTTTTACAAATAAAGACACTACATCGCATCCAGTACCTCAATTACCTATTACCTCAATAGTTGCGGATAAGTACTAGATAAGCTCGGTATAAATACACACTCACATCCCGAGCGTACCTACGTAGCTGATATTTAAAAGAATCTGAAAATATTTATTTTGCAAATCTTTACTGATAAAGTTCGAAGTGATAAAGCACTTTAAACTGATTAGGACCGACTGAGCGTTGTCATTGAATTTAAAAATGTGCAAAGCATGGAAACACGATATTTATATGTCTACACGTCACAAACTAAGTGCACACTTACATTATATCCGACGTACCTTTACTTTCTACAATTTGTATTGATAAATATGTAACTTAACGTACTCTCATATTTTCTACACATACTCGTATAATAAGAACGTAAATCTAACGTGTGTATTTTTAAGATTTTTGTGAAAAAAATTGTTGCAAGTGTCTAGGGATAAACAATAAAATACATTTCTGATTGAAATTTTTAAATATCATATACCGCATTATCTACCGTAGTCAAATTGAAAATTTGTTGCCAATCACCTGTTGATGTGTTCCGGCAGTTGCACTTGAAAGCCAGCCCCCTCTAGGTTTTTTTTTATAGTCGCACGGCAAAATGACTGCACTTTACCTGATGGTAAGCACAGTACAATCCAAAAACAATGGCGACCACCGAGTGACACCCTATCCATCGGCGGGCGCCGTTGTCAAAAAGCAAAGACTGCAAAAAGCTGGACATGCACAGGCTGATCCCGAAACGCAACCCGCAGAAGCTAATCACTATGACGGGCTTTTTCGCCACATACATGGTGGTTGCGACCCAGTCAGGCTGTAAAACCCTACCACCCCGCTTTCGCCATTGCCTCAGCAGGATGCACCACGCGCAGGTTGGCTTGGGTGTCTAAAGTCTTGTGATGTTATTCGACATCCCTTACACCCTAAATTTCAAATGCTTACCATCTTAGACCATCATTAACATCAGATTAGATTCTGGTCAATCGTTAAAATCTAAAAAGTATAAATTAGGCGTCTCTTCAATATGCCAGTGGCTTAGAATAGAATGTTTGTGATGTTGATTATTTATAACACTAAAAAACTTGATTTTAACACTTTTTGAGAAATTTTATTTTTTATAATTTTCTTATTAGTCTTCCATACTTTTTTCTTATTTGAGAAATTTCATGAAAAAATTGTAGCTGTCATATATTTTACTGTAACTCGCCACCATGCGGCGAATGATTGTATTGTTTGTTATTGTATTGTAATTTAACCCGTCAGCTGATACTTTAAGACTCAGGCCTCAATATGGTGGACCACATTTTTAAATATCTAGCCTATTTTTTAAATTATAATTTTACATTACATCATTTGTTATTGTTGACTAGAGTATATAGAGTAAGGCTTACATTTGTTTGTAACTCAAACGCTTATAGTTTTGGACATTTCAGAAGTTAACACTGATAAAATCATTTTCATCGCATTAGTTTTGATGCAAACTGACTTTGTCTTGAATTTGTAGCGACATTACCTATATATAACGTTGATCACTATTTCATCAATTATGTGTTGTGTGTGTAATTGTGTTATTGCTTGTAACTTTAAGGTTTGTTCTTTTTAATTTTGTTACATTAACATGACCGACTGAACGTCCGTATATCATATAGGCTCCTACGGAAAACTAGCGCTTCAGTACTTCTGTACCGCAGCACGTTTGCTAAATGGGTTTGCCAACTGTTAGACATTTTTTATTTATTTACATGTATTTAATTTCCTTTGTTAAATTTGTTTCCAACAATAATAAATAATCTACTTATTAAACACACGCACTGTTTTTTTTTGTTTTTCTCAGTCTCTAAAGCATGATTCATTAAAAACAACCGACACGAGGAAACTCAGATTAGATAATTTTAATCCGAAAACTTCTAGAATTGTTTCAATCTTGTTGTCATGCACACGTATAGTATGTTTGGACTAAATTATTTCATCGTACGTTTCTGCGCTGGGTATGAACTTTATAAGTTCATCACGCGTGTATAAAATATAAGAGTTTTAAAGTTACATGGCATAATACGCATCAATGTGAGTTGCAGGATGCCATTCAATACGAGAAGACCGATCTCTGTGCCGATCTTTCGGAGAGGACTATCTCCAGTAGTACATATCTTTTGACTGAATTAATGAATGAACAATTAAACGTCGCTTAAGAACCCTCCCTACAGCAATTTTAAAAACTTAAAAAAAATGTTCTTTTTTTTTAAACTTAGCGGAAACACAGCTAGTTGTCTCCAATTAATTAAATGGATTCTTCAGAAATTACATACAATAACTAATTTTCACTTAACTGATAACACTATCGGCTGACAGCAAACGGAAATGTGATGAGGATACGTGATTATCCTAAAGTATTTATTATATAACATACATTTGTAATTCAGTTGAGCCTCAGTATCATGTTGATAAGCATAAATACATGCCTTCCCTTGAATAATAACCTTTTCCATTAATTTATAGGCTTATATTATTCTTAATTATAATTATTATTGTCAAAATTATGCTTTTAAGATAGTTAATTGATGCAGAGAAAGCAGGCATATAAACAGAATTACACTATTTAAAACATTTTGTAACACTAACAAAGAGATACATGCTACATCATGTACCTTAATTTTAATGGTCTATTTATTCGGTGTAATATGTTTGGCTTTTGAAATAGATGCATGTACAAGAATAACTAAATATATGGTAAATATAGCAGTGAAATTATTTTTCACATCACTGCTATTTCACCAGTAGTAACTGAAAATCTACTGCTACATATGATATAAATTTTGCGAAATTATTATTCACTGACATTTTGTATTCATAATATCGATTTTATTTTATTTTGTATATTCAGCGAAGCAACATAAAGAATACATATAGATAAAATTTCGTACAGTTAAATCTATGGCGTACAACTTTGCTTCCGCCGTTTTGAAGTAGATGGCTGTAGCGGTAAATGGTAGTCGAAATAAATAGATCGTAGATTTCATACAATAAGCTTAGATATTTGTAAACATAACGCCATTAAAATATTACTCGATTTGTGTCTGCATCATAAAGTTATTCTCGATTAAACATGTCAACTTACGAGCCAAACTCTCGTCATTTGCGGGGTACTCAACACTTTTCTAGTTACATAGTTTTCATCTCTCCACATGACATGCACATACCATGCTAACCTATTACTCCTCAACTTATCTGTCACTGGTGCTAAGCTAAACCATCATCGCTTTAAATTTCTGCTTTTTTACTTAACTCGCATACATATAAATTGGTTAAGTAAAATTTTGCTTTATTGTTCTTAAAATAACAAATAGCATTGATAAATATAATAACAAAAAGCATTGTTAATAAATATAGTTTCTCCATTTATTGGCCGTTGGTATCGATGAACTATGCCTATTGTAATATGAGATCCGATCCTTGCTCCCTTAAGGAGACGAGCGTAGGCGTAAAAGTGTTTGGGAATCAAACCTTATTAGAAGAACCTTTTTTAATTAACACCCTAGAAGCCGCCCACGTACTTTCTCTACTATTTTTGTTTTCTTAATTATTGGAAATCGGGCAAATTTATATACTTACTAGTTATTGTTCGCGGCTTTACTCACGTTAGTGTGGATTTGACATATACCTCAGGAACAGTACTTCTTTTATGAATGCAAAAAAACCTTTTTTTTGTGCTAAAGGGCAGCAAACAGGCAGACGGTCCATCTGATGATAAATGCTTATCGTCGCCTATGAACATCTACAATACGTTGTTGCGTTGCCGGTCTTGAAGAGTGTGTTTCTATCCCTATTTGAAGAGACCCATATCATAACTCTGGATGAATACTGTACCGGGTAAGCTATTCCACAATGTCAGCGTACGCATAATGGAGGTTCTGGAGAACCTTACAGTTCTTGCTGTTTTATTAGGTTTTAGAGTATGTGGATGAGCTACCACCCAGCGTCGGGAGATACGAATTTGGAACGTCGATGAGAGCACCATATTAAAAAGTTCTTCAAAACAAAGCAACATAAAGAATACATATAGATAAAATTTCGTACAGTTAAATCTATGGCGTACAACTTTGCTTCCGCCGTTTTGAAGTAGATGGCTGTAGCGGTAAATGGTAGTCGAAATAAATAGATCGTAGATTTCATACAATAAGCTTAGATATTTGTAAACATAACGCCATTAAAATATTACTCGATTTGTGTCTGCATCATAAAGTTATTCTCGATTAAACATGTCAACTTACGAGCCAAACTCTCGTCATTTGCGGGAGGTTTTAATTTTCGGTTTTCGAAGATGCAGAATTGGAGGCATTACTTGATCAAGACTCATGACAAACCTGATCATTGGGAGTGACGCAACAAGCCATTTCAAAACGCCTGAAAGTCATGGGAATGATTCAGAAACAAGGAAATTGGGTGCCGTACGAGTTGAAGGCGAGAGATGTTGAACGGCGTTTGTTTGCTTGTGAACAGCTGCTTGCGAGGCAAAGACGGAAGGGATTGGACATGAAATGGGTTCATTGCGATAATCCCAAGTGCAGAAAATCATGTGGATATCCTGTCCGAAAAAACTAGCTGTTCTCGCAACTCCGTTCGTGTAGAACATAATGTAAAAAACAGTGTATAATAAAATCACTTGAATTTATTAAGTCCATTTACTTATCTACATTTCTTTTGTACTTTAAGCGCGTCGTCATTAAAATTACAATAACTTTTGATAGAGTGAACCGATTTTAATGAAACCAAGACTAGAGGTTACTAGAAGATATGATTCTTGATTTTATCGTGAACGTACTACTTTAGCAGTGATACACGTTCAAACAGACAGACAGACATGTCTAGAAATGATTGTCATATATTTTTTTACTTATTCCTAGACACGTGCAACCATTTTTTTTTCACAAAAATCTAAAAAGTACAGACACTTTAGATTTACATTCTTATTACCTATATGTAGAGACTTCATAAGACATGTTACTTTTCATTTAAAATGAAAAACAATAGTGATGCTGGTGAGGCGGATGTCCCGCCATCTAGTTTGGCTCTGATAAGTTGTGTCGATACGGGGGGCGCTTTTGTCTTTTGACAGAAGTGCAGTACTCCGCTACTTACTCCGCTACTTACTCCGCTACGTACTCCGCTCTGAGATACTCCGCTCCTTACTCTGCTCTGAGATACTCCGCATCGCGACATTTTGTTCCGCTATATAAACATTAAGTGAAATCCGCAGTGCAATTCTTTTCAATTAAGTGTTTAACAATCGTGTGTGAACGATCTGGTGGCCATCACCCCTGTCACTCGTGATCTGTGGACGTGCGAGGATCAGGCAGCCGCATCCAGCAATTCTGGTAAGCGAAAGTACTGTATATACCTCCCAGTATCGATCACATATTTTCAACACTCAGAGTACAAACAAAATTAGTCTGACACGCATCCACGTGTTCGGACATAAGTTTTTTTCAAACCGCATGGTGAACGGCTATTTACACGCCTTGCCCCACCAGATGCATAAAAAATTTCACATCTGGTTCAAGTATACGAGTACATAATAAGTTGGCTAAGTTTACACCGTCGCGAGTTGAATTGCAGACATATAAGCCCACTTCAGATCTGTGATCTGATCCCAATCAAAATATGATTTAGACATAACTGATTTACCTAATATAAAATCCATTGTCACCGTTAAATCTATGTTTCAACGAGTCGATTGCTATCAACCAGCTGATCGAGATACTAACGAACAATGCCAAACGATAATAGACTATCTACAAACGAAATATACATTTTTCAAGGGATGTATGTATCAAACGTCCGAATCTCTTGAATCAAATCCAATTTTTTGGTCGCGATAAGACAACGACTCATGTTTTTTTTAAATATGATAACGCGCCCTGCTGTATTCTTTATCATGATAATATACGGTTAAAAGCTGATATAACGGACGTGATAGCAAATCTTACATCAGTTAATAACGTCGTTATTGACTTTGTATACTAACAATCCCGCACGACTTCGTCCATAATACTTTGGTAAAACCTAATATCAATAACATAAATCTAGCGTATTAAAAATTGTGTGTTTTATGAAACCACAATATAAGTGAAACTTTTTTTCGGATTGTAAGCATTTAATTAAGAATTTTCGGAAAATTGTTCGATCTATGATATTAAAATCGCGTTTTTAATCTTAACTTAATAATTAGAAAATAGGAATTATAATGCGAAATCAATAGCAGACAAGATATCCAACTATAAAGTTTCCAATCTTCGTATATAGGGAATACATAATAAATACAATCATTCAGATGACAGAAGCATGTTAAAAACTGAGCACATTTACTTGACTCATGGAATCATTTTGAATTGAGCCATATGCGCCGCCATATCTGTCTGCTCTGTCAGACGCTTTTCACTTTAATCCTACTCCGAAGTCGGCTGTAATGCGACATGCGATAGATAGACGAAAATATTCGAAATTTTGAGAAAATTGTTAATTAAAAAATACAGTTCATTTGAGGCATCATCACATTAAAACTACTTAACGTATCGGCATAGGTCTATCATTAATTGATACGATTTTTTTTTGTTTTATATACTTTTTTATTCAATTTTTTACCACCAATAAAAATAATAGATACTCATAGCAATACGAGTGGGTATCAGATAATAATATTATAAACCAGAAAGTTTGTAAGGGTACACATAAAATAGCTTACACAACAGAATATACATAGGTTATAATTACATGCCGGCCTTTGAACCTGCGGACATCAGATTGATATTCCACCTGTCTAACCACTAGACCACCATTACTTTTTTTATGACGATGACATAATTTATTTCCTAATTTCTCAAAAAAAACGGTATGTCTTCCACATGTATATTGTGAACATATTTCAACACACCCTAGGAGAAATTCAGACTGATGTAATCCACACACGTGAGGAAGACGAGAGAAGACAAATATTTACAAAGTGACGTAGTTTGACAAGCCATGCCTAGAGACTGTCACTATCAGTGACTGATCATCGGGAGATAGCCGAGATTTGTGATATGACGTCACTATTGTTAAAATATCTTTTCAATGCCTACTGCCAATGACTTTTATATTACAGTAGACGCGTTGTACTGCACTGTAGAAGTATGAAATTAGAACCTAACAGACAACTGTCTAGGATACAATGATTACATATCGAACTGCTTATGTGGGATATATTACCGACTGCGACCCCGAATAGCCTTGCATGTATGGTAAACTAGCCACAGTGTCTTTCTTTTACTTTATCGAGTTATGGGATCAATAAATGTAGATAGAGGATGTAGCTTCCTAGATAGAATGACATCTATGACAGCTATGTCATGGATTGTTCGTCTCATGGTATTCGGCATAGTTTATGGATTACCTTGCACTTGTCAATGAGTACATTGCAGCTATTAAGTCGTGTTGAAATAAAAGAAGCCTTAAATACTCCAAATATACTGCGAGACGAGAAAGATTCAGGATTATTAGCAGCGTTGCTATTGTGATAATATTACTAATATGAACAATTTACATATGTTTAGATAACTAAATATATTACGTACTAGCGGCTACCCACTACTTTGTCTGTATTTTTATACCTTTATAACATCTTACATTATCTTCGTATAAGTGTAATGACTTACGCGGCGCACTCAGATATAACTTTCAATATGGCAAGATTTTTTATAACTTGCTTGACACTTATTGTTATATTTAGACCCATATAAATAATATATTTGCAAATTATACCCTATATGTAATTCTGTGCAAGTTATATTACCGTGTATTTAATCAAAAATACACGCGAATCATACCTCAACTAATCCGTTCTAATTATATAGTATTTTTATCATGTGAAACTTCCTAGAGCTTTGAAATTCTGATCCGCAAACTTTTTGTGTTACAAAACGTGGTTGGGGTAAACACTGTGTCGGGTAGAACGGAGGCAGTGGCTCGCTTGCCTTCGGGTATTAAATAATAGTCAGACATACGTTATTCTCGCTTTCTTTTTGAAAGTTTCACTTCCACTACTTGTGAACTATACACAAATTTTTATTTTTATTACGTACCTACTCAAATCATTAGAGGTTATTGTTTACTGCACATTGTTACATAATAACTATCTATATATTGAAATGCGAAAAAAGTACTTCGTACCTTTATATAAAGACATTGCGCACAAGAAGATGTGTGAGATTTGTCAAATTTAAAATTCCTACGAAGAAGAAGAGGAAAAAGATAAAAATTATGTACAATATTATGTGGTAGAAATAATTTAAATAAAATAAATTATTCATTATTTACCTTCAGACTGACTGTCAAACAAATACACGTCAAAACATATTAATTGGAATTCAAACAGTCGCTATCAGTAGATATGTTAAAGAACTCATATGTTATATGTATTTATTTGAATAAATTAAAATTGATTCGCATGTCGTATTTTTATATGCTTGTAGCTTTTGTAATAATACAAAAAATATATGTAATGATTGTAGAGGTACGCTATTAAATAAAAAAAAACAATAACGTTGAAAGTAAAAACAAAATGAATGACGGTAGATTTTCATCTAGAAAGGAGTTCCCATGGTGATGAAGCACGGGTAGCCGCAGCTTCAACATGAAGCAGGAGAGAGAGAGATCCTCTCCCTCGAGACGAGGGTCCCCGTTCGACCACCTACGGGCGACCAAAGCGCGCGACCAGGGCATCGGAGCATGCAAATCGTGAGCCCGTACCCTGGTCCAATTACGCGCAAAGGCGGCACAGGGGTTTTTAGTCGGTAGGAGTCCGACATAACCCTCACATTGTCCCCCGGCAGTGTGAGGGAATCCTATGCAGGATTTACCCCTGTCTAAAAAAAAAAAAAAAAATTTTCATCTACCGAATAACGAATAACTAATAGAAAACTAACTAACTAATAGAAGGACAAGTTCTCGCTGACTCTGACAGACTAACATTTTTGAATGCGAAGTATTTGTTTACTTTATACTGGAGATTTCGGTACTATTTCTCAGAATTCAATCCTTAAGCTAGAGGAAGGGTGAAAGGTGGAAGTAAAGTTTGTATGAGAAATAATATTTTTCTAGTTACATCTAACTTTATATTAACACACTTCTATATAATTAATGGTCCTTTTTCAAAATTCGCCCGTTCAATTTGTAGTAATCAGTAGTCAAATCTAGCATGAAACAGTAGAATTATCATTGTGGTGCACACAGGAGTGTACTTAATGCGTGTAAATCTTAAACTGATTGTAAAGTCGGTAGTGGAAATTTAATTTATAATTAAATTAAAATACTTCAATAATTAAATTGAAAATTTGTCTTCGGACAGTAAGTAAACAACAGACATTTAAATCTCAATTGCCTGTATCCTATTAATGCTATAAACGGGACCGTTTATAAGGATGTATGTTTGTCACATTTTTACGCAAAACGTACTAAACGGATTATTTTTAACTTCACAAATTACAATGTAAAGCTACATAGATTATACATAAGAATGACATATTAAATTGTTTGCAGTATAACAAAAAGTATAAGGTAGATTTATGAAAAATGTAGTAATTTAGAAGCTATCTCGATGTATACTGCGTGAACCGTTACACGAGGATAATGTTAATATAGTCTCTTTTAGCATAATAATATAGATTAGTAGGCGCCCAGTGGTCGACATTCGACCATAGTTCATTGAATTTTTAAAGTTTGAACTTTATTAAGGTTCTTTTGTCAAAGGGTATACCTCTATAAGCAAAGGCTCTCATCATACCTACTGAGTAATTTGCCACCTTTATTTAAATGATATAAATATTTAATAAAAACTGATGTCTACATGAAAATTGAAATTGATTATAAATTTAAAAGAAAAAACAGGCGGTTACATAAGGTGGTAAGGCTCTCAAATACTAAGTAAACATAACTTTACGAAAATAAAGAAATTTATCGCAACTCATGACACAATTTTCAATAAATTTTACACGACACCATGGGTGCGCGGTATTTCTGGGTCATATAGAATTAAATATTGTCTGTACATTATGAGGAATAGTGATATACCCAGTATCATCATTTGGAAAGTAATGGATACACAATAGAATCAAAAAAAAAAAAAAATGATGAATCCAAAACAAAGATGTTTTAAATACTACCATTAACTTTTGAAAATGAATTCTTTTTTTTTGTTTATGTACAAAGTTTTGGCTTCACGTATTAATATATAAGATATTTTATAACATTATTATTGAATGTAGTATGAAAAAGCGTAATCGGAGCGTAAGAGTAAAAAAAGTTCATATGTACAGTCGAGCATAGCAAACTCCTTCGCAAACATTATTTGAAGTCCGTTATTGACTGAAAATGTATCCTTTATTCACATGTGTATATGTTGTGTAAAATTGAAGCAGTAGTGTGAGTAATGCATATTTTAATTAATTTAATATACTTCTAATGCATTTTATATAAAATAAATAGCTTTCTGCACTTCTCCTCCATATAAACTTTAACTATGCCAAGTTTCACGTTCATCCGTTCGCGCATTTCTCTCAAAAAGGGATACAAAGTTTGGGCTTTACGTATTAATATATATGATATGGACGAAGCCGGGGATGGCTATTAGTAAATTACTAGAGAGGTGCAATTAGAGATATCACGTCTGTAGTACCTGGCGACTCTCCTCAAACATACCTATTAAAATATACATTACATTGATTTGTGAAAACCCATGTCTGACAGCCGTATCTGAGAACAGCTAACACAGATGTGTTATAAAACTTCTTCACAAATGCACAGACTCAAAAACTAAAATCCTGCTAGACCAAGATGAAAAGAAGTATGCTCAATATAAGGAAAACTTATAGAATATAAAACAGATGAGGTAATAACAAAGATAAGGTAACTAAAATGGAATTGGACACGCCATATCATAAGAGGTAGAGAAAAATGAAACAAAAGTATTATATTTTGGAACGCCAGAAACACAAATCGAAAACGAGAAAGACAGCTCCGACGATGGGAAAATGACATAAAGGCACTAACAAAGAAAATATGAACTAAGAAAGCATTAAGCAGAAAATAATGGAGGAAGTCTTTGCCACAGTTGGGCAAACAGACTGAAGCATCGAGGTCGATTTACGAAAGGAATTTAGAATTATAATACTGTTTAATTTGAAGTGACTGATTAAAGACTTATATTATTATTTTATAGTAGACTGATTTATATATGAATACAAGCTGACTCGTGCAACTTTGTCTGCACCAAGTAGGTTACTACCGGTTTCAATTATATTTTTAAACGAAAAAACTTAAAAAAAACCTAATAACGGATTACAGCGACACCTCCAGTTCTTAATTGTGAATCCAAACTATTCAGGAACTCACTATACACAGTTGGTATGTGAGAAATCTTTTAAAATAAGCCTAGCATCCGTTTGCAGCATCTTCAATCGGGTCCAATTTAGTTGTTTGTTCTATTAGAATTTGTAAGTATACGTGAAATCTGCACCCATACTTAATCTTCTCAAATTTATTTTACTTTTGACACATAGCCCATCATCTTGTTGACTGAGATATTAAACTAGATATATATGGTGTCGCGGACTTCTTTGTAAAAGTAATGAATATGTTTGCCATAGAATTTATTATTTTATTTCAAACCGTTCAAGCAGCGCACGTCATATTATAAAATTTTGCTAATTTTAATTACATTTATCGTGATCCATTATTGAAAATATATATGTAGCAAAAAAAGGAGTCTAATATACTTTTCTAACAGTGAAAGAATTTTCAAAATCGGATCACTAGTACCCGAGATTACACCGAACATCCACTCACTAACTTTAACTTTCACTTTTTAATATTGGAGTTTAATAGATACGAATTCTATCAATGTCAAGTCAGTCGTGGGAGAGTCACTTTATGGGTAGTATTAAATTTTTACTGTATAATTTAATTCTTACAAAGACAAACACAACGCTTACAGACATCATGCCTTAAATAAATATATATTTACATAATATTTACTGTTAGTTATTGCGTTACCTTAAAGTTTAATTTTGTTAAAACTTATAAAATTATCCAGAGTTTTGGAAAAAGAAAATACACACCTTTGTGCTGTTGTTAAAATTTGATGAACGTAGTATATTGTTAAGTAAAATGTCATACAATACAATACAAAATTGGGGCAATTGAAAAAAATGTGTTCTGGAGTGCCTTCATCCAACCTAAATTTACATATTGAGCTAGCTGTTCCTGATTCTGAACTCTGCAAGATGGACTGGAGAGCACACCTCTACAGATAGATCGTCAGTCTACAGATAGTAGACGCAGCAAGCGTGTAACAGTTACAAAACTTATAAAGCCACGGCTTACCCGGAATTTTATCCTGAATATATCCGGAAGCATATGATTTGCCATTAATTTGGTTGGATGCATATCAGTTTGAGTTCCATGATGCAAACAAAACAGTCTTGTTTGGAGAGAATAAATCCTGAACATAGGTATTATAGTGATCAAAATCTACAGTCTGGATAGCTTCATTAGCAAGAAGACCAACAGCTTCATTACCCTGGTTCCCAATATGTCCTGGTATCCGCATTGTTTATGTGTAGCATGGGCTAGAACTACATAAATTCCTAAACAATGGCGTTGATACAAATGGAAACTACTTACTAGCATGGGCTAGAACTACATAAATTCCTAAACAATGGCGTTGATACAAATGGAAACTACTTACACTACACTACTTTAGAAAAAATCGGACTATGCTGAATAATTTGTAAGCAACTCAGAGAATCTGTCAATATGATAGTTTGGTCAAATTGCGAGCCCGCTAACTAATATAAATACGATGCGAGGCCTCGGAAGAGTCAACATCGATCTGAAGATGCTCCGTGAAGGAGCGAAACACGTGTTATCGATTATCGTGATTACACTCAGACGTAGTAGTGTTCCATCGATTCCAGGCGGAAATGCAAAGTAGCGTCTATTCTAATATAATGATGGATTTCCGCAAAGTAACGCCTTCTTCAATCAAATGAATAGCATAATCAAAATAATATTAAAATGTAGTGTCAAAAGTTCCAATAAGAACAAAAAACCCTTTTTTTCTATAAAGAAAACAATTTCATAAATATATTACAAACACACACATATATATAGATTTTTTGATACAGAAACACTCTCGTGCATCCCCAGAATACCCCCTAAAATATTATCACAATATGTTCAGTAGTTTCGGCATGCATAGCGGACAAACATACAAACATTGATTTTTATATATAAAGGTTTATTGTGTAAAAGCGAAATTGTTGTTTTTCAAATAATTATAATGAATAGATAATTTTATTTCTAGTGTAACAACTTTTATTGTTACTCTGAATTTGTTTATGTTATCGCAGCCGTCGCTGTCATACCGGCCAGCAAACATCACGGCAGTTGAATATATATTTCATCGATATATAGTAAAACAAAGGGGACTAGCTCTGCCGGGGTAATCACCAATATAGTAGTAGCGATTCAATCTGATAAAGATATTCTACCGAACTATTTGGTTACTGGATATCGCGGAAAATGAACCACTATTCATATATGTCCAGCCAATAAATGATTTAAATCAAAAATAACCTAACATATACTTAGTATGTACATACCCCGTTGTATTCGTGTCCATTTTGCGTGACAAAATAAAAGCAAGCAATTTTATCACAAACGAGGATTCCGCAAAAAATATAGGAAATAAAAGCGACAAAGGAACACGGCTCAACAGATCCCGAGGGAGGCGATCAATCGTCCGGAGTGACGGACCTCCCGCCTCCCGAGAGGGACCGGATCTCCGTGACGTGTTGGTATGGACACTACTACATATAATCTATACGTTTTCATTTGGAATTGAGAGATTATTTTGTGTCCGCCATTTTTTATACCAATCCTGAACCCTAGGATTAGAGGCTATAGAACCCTCGAGCCTTATTCGACTCTTACTTAAAGAAAACTATATAATCATATTAATATTATAAACGAAAAAGTTTGTAAGAGCGGGCGAATGTTTGTTACACTTATACTATTAAAATTGAATGGATTTTGTTAAAACTTTACAATACCTAAATTACCGTAATATAACTTATGTATCAGGATAGTTTATAGGCTATATAATAAAGACTGAAATTTATATAAAAACTTTTTTTAAGGAAAAGTGTCATATAATTGAAACACATTATTTTTAACTTAAAGTTTTAGTGTGACGAATGAAATTATTTTACTATTTTATGAATAATTGTTCTATAGTTCGGTGTTATGTAAGGGCTGAATGCTTGCTAACGACCTACCTATTTACATAAAAGTAATGAGTTCTTTTCATCACATATCTTGCGCTATTTCAAAATAATATTTGTAACCATGGTATTATTTAATAGCTAATAATAAATAATTTTGCCGGAACACTGATGACTATTCTACAGAACCCCTAGGTTCCGTGAAACCCCGTTTGGGAATCCCTGATGTAGAGAACCAGCAATAAATGAAATTTGCAAGTTTTAAACGGAAAATCTTTACAGAAGCCTGGAAAATCCGTGAAACGCGACCATGTAATCTCTCCATCCGTGTAATTAAAAAGGATAATAAAAAGCCGCCCTTTGGAGCGCGTTGATGTCTAAAATTGAGAGACCGTTACGCAAATTTCCCTTGACAAATATTATTAGAGGTGTACCGCTCGGAAGGGCTTTTGTCGCGGATTACAGGGGATACCCGCCCTCGGACCGCTCCCGGGATATCGAGTGGCCTGTTTAAAATATTGTTTACTTTAATCAGTTAATAAAACGATTAATCACAAAAAGTATATTTAAAACATCGGCAAAAATTAAAAAATCTAAATTATTTAATATTATAAAATAAACCAGAACGAGTTTCTTGCCGGTTCTTCTCGACTGTGTTGTTTGTTCAAACTGGTGGGCTTTTTTCTTGTCGGTTCTTCTCGCTGACTGGGTTGTTTTCCAAACTAGTGGCAACTTTGACGTTCATAAGCGCCTTCTCAGGGCCTAAATTAAATGAAGTATTTTTTATATTGATTACGAGTAACCGAGGCAATTACCCACTGCCCAACTGTTTACACTTTTTCATTATTTTTCCTTTTTGTCACTCTATACGATTTATCGTTTAACTACAATGTCAATTGATATTAAATTACAATACGGTCTATGATCGTAAATACACTAAACATAGACACAGGCTTTGAAGATTAGTAAAATATAGAAAAATCCATATACCAATGCTATAGTTACATTAGTTGATTGCAGGAATTCGAAACTACACCGCCCAATACGGTGTCCAATCACGCTACCATTGAACTAAGATGTATCCTTGTTTTTAATTATAATTCAACACTCTTTACCGGCTAGATAGCATCTTCACATTGGTAATCTGTGACCTTGAACCTTATATGCGTTCCTTCCAGTACTTGAGAATCATTCCACAGATATATTAACCATTATCCTCCAATGTATAGTAAAATGAATACTGATTACGATATTAGGTAGATAGTAGGTTTACGGAAATCCTATCTAGATCCTAACTATGGTTAGAGACGTTCTGGTGCATTTTTGAGTAGATTTTTAACTTTCGTTTTATTTTTTTGTTAGAAATTTAGTATTTATATCTATTATGTATTAATAATCATTCCGTTTTAATTCAGAATAATTAATTTGAGTATAATTAGTTCTTTCTTTATTAATTATCTCTTAAATTAAATTAATTCCTGTTTTCTTCTCAGTATTTCTCTCTTCGTCGTTATGTATGAGGTCGGTATATGAGGTATACATTATACGTATTAATAAATGTGGTAACCGTTGGACCGTGTCGTGTAATTCATGGAAAATCCGCCACCTCTATAGCAGCGGGTACCCTCGAGAATGTTTGTACTAGCAACGTGCATTATGCGGCCTCGACAGCCGAAATGACGGATCGGCTACGGTTTTGCGAGAAAAAATTATGTGTTTACAATAACCGGCTTACCGACGACGCGTTTCATGAGATTATAAATCTATATTATGTGTGGAATATCTAATCAGTGCTAATAATCTAATATTTATTAATATTAAACAAGCATTTCGGATCAATAACTTGGACTCCGTTTTTAAGGACTTTATTCTAACGAACTTAACAGGCCCATTATATTGACTTGTTTAACTTTATTATACACCATTATATATATACACTATAAAAGATTGTAAATTATATGTTTTTTTTTCGAACTGACTATACTAGGCCCTTCACAGGACTACGGTCAAATTATGTGATTAGTACAATGAGTGGCCTTATTGCTAATAGCAATCTATTCCAGACAACCTTTGGATGGCTATATCCCATGGAGCAGAATGGGGAGTATTCAGGGTGTACAAATAAAATAAAACTAGTAAATACCAAATAAATAAGCCCCACGTACACCGTAACTAACATATTATAAAATAAAATTAATATATAGACTACATAATATTATCAATATATAAATATTAAACAAAACAAAGTATAGTAATACATATATACAAATAATCGAAATGTTAAATAGACAGATAGTAGTTTTTAACCGAGTTTTTAAAAATGCCTATCGTCTGCTTCCATCTCATAGAAACAGGTAGAGCATTCCATAGTTGGATAGCCTAAACTGTGAAGGACTCTGCGAAAAAATTTGTGGAATGCCTCGAATCTTCTAACGTTATATTATCTGATGATCTTAAATTTCGAATATGTGTATGACATAGGAACTTGAGACGATTTTTTAAGTACAAGAGAGTAATAGGGTTAAAAAGAGTAATAATATATAAGAGAGAAAGAGTGCGAGCATCCCAGCGAAGCTTCACTGGGAGCCATCTTAGCTTACTTCGAAATTCTGATATGCGATCAGATTTACGTAAACCGAATATGAACCTAAAATCTTGTAGTCATATAGCCAAACCTTTATAGGTTCACGTCAAGACAGTCGCTTAAGATATTTCGTTACTAGGTGATAAAATATTTTGGCATTATCCAAACAGGATTTTGCCAAAACGCTGTAACAAATACCTATATTTTGTCCAATTTAGCTCATAATATTCATCAACGAATAACTCTCTCTAATTAACAAATGTACGCCTAACATAGTTTTTACTTATTCATTCATTCTAGTAATTATAAGCATGTAAAGTTTATTGTTAAAATTCTTTCTACAATAGGAAGGTCTATTGACGCTAAGCTCTATTTATTTTTCTTATTCTTACGCAAATGTAATATTATAAATAAGGTAAATAAAGCCGCGTACTTGCAAAGTTTATTTTTATAAATATACCTGAACGGTTCATTTTCGTTCGGACTAATTTTCGAATAAGATGAAGCCATTTTGACAGACTTTAATTGCCAGATACAAAGCTTTCCAAAGTATTATATAGACTATGCTTTTCAATCGTCATGATGGTAATTTAAAAATGCTAAGACGATTTTACAGAGATAACTGTAAATTGTCATTAGGGATTAATCAGTAATGGTAAACTTAAAATAAAATAAACAATCAGCGACACCTTACGATTAGTCCATACAGTACATAGTATATGTTCTAAAGAATTAACAAATACTTAGTCTGTATTAATTTATGTGCGTTTTTTTTAACTAGCTTTTCCTCGCTACTTCGTTCACGTGGAATAGTTTGAGCTAACGCTAACGCGTAGCGAAAGCTCGCAAAAGGAAAATAAACGATTTTGAAACATTCTTCCTACTAGCCTTCTTAGCTCTACTGCTCTATAGGTGATTGGGTTTTCAGGAGCAAGTTTGGTTTCGCAAGACACATTAGGGCCCACGCTCGAAAAAAATGAAACATTTTGGAGTCACCGTCATCGAAATCGATGAGCAGGACTATATATATATAGCCTTCCTCGATAAATGAGCCAAACAACACTGAATTTTTCAAATCGGACCAGTTGTTCGCGAGATAAGTTCGTTTAACCAAACAAACAAACCCTCCTCCTATAATATTAGTATAGATTATTCACCCAATTTTAATGAAATGAAAATGGGACAGGCGTAAAAATTTCTTCCTTCTAGTTTAAAAAAAAATTGCATATCGGTTTATAAGTGTTGAATTTTTAAGGCAACGAACATATACAGAATTATAACCGAAAAGCCAGCCACATCCCCTTTGAATGCGATTGAAAATAAAGTGTTATATCACTGGAAACAGAGTATAAGTGTGGTGCAAGAACTAAATACGCATCAACTGAACCTTTATAGTTAAGTATCGAAGCCTTACAACAGTTGTTATTATTGAAAACCTATAAATATAACTTACGCACATTATGCAATATCAGTGACACGATAACAGACGCCAGGAGCTCTGGATAAAGGGATTACGTACACCGACAATATATATGTTTACTTTACTCTCCAATTTAGGGTTTGATACCGCGATATGTGGTTACTCCAGCGTAAATTTGATTAAAAATGCACTATCACTCGCTAAATACTGTTTTATCATTGTTTTTCAAATCATTTCAATAAGGCATATCAATTAAAACAAATAACGTATAAGTATAAATAAAATTAGGAAGTTTATATTTGTTTGGGCTTATCTCAAAAACGACTGAACTGATTTGGAAGAGACTTATAATGGAGCTAAGTTGTAATTGCAAAATTTAACAAAGGTGAATTAAAGTCGGTCAATAAGCTATTTGGTAGTAATCACATAGTTAGGTTAAAAATAAAAGACTGCCGAAGATGAATGCTCAAACAACACGCAGATTCCATGAAACAATAAACCTATTTTTATTGGTATGAAGTCGCGCACTCGAGCTAGTTATTAATAAAGAAAACTAAAAATCCAACTGTGAAAATTCTGAAACTTTGTTAGTTATATTGACCCGAACGAGTGTATTTTTCATCGACGAATTTTTAAGAAATACCTTTTTTTTCTAAAGCGCGAATGATCGCATTGTATATATACACATATAATGATACAAAATCATATTTTAACTTATTATTCACGAATTAAAATACATTGTAATATCACCCTTAATACTTAAAAGGTATTCAAATATATTGTTTGAGCACACTCTTTAATTACATACATAATCAAAGGTCACACTCTACAGTCTAAACGGCATGGTTTTTACTGAATGAGGTACTGTTATTTTCATATTAAATGTGTAACCCGCATGATTTATATAATATTATAGTATGATATCTGTGATTTAAAAAGAAAAGTAGGATTAAATAACTATTTCGCGTACCAATATTCAGCCCAATGAATAATTCTATAATTGACACAAAAAAATCAGTCCGATTTTTTGTTTTTCTTTTCTATATTAATTGTAATCATTTCATAATTTTATTTCACATAACTTTTTATTTTCTATATGAGAAAATGAGTATAATAATAATATAGCGGAACGGACGACCGATACATCATGTCCATTCGCACGACGCCATATCGCATGATCACAATAATTTCAAGGGAATCCTCTATTGCCTCATTCTGTATTCCCCATTTATTTAATATGTATGGTTTCGTAATCGCTCGCATCTCCTGTCAACTTTCTTCACGGCAAATTGAAACGTCAGCTGCTACTTACATTATATTTTTTAATATACCCATTTCTCGGTGAAGAATTTGAGCAAACATGGCGGTACGTAGTGCGTATAAAAAAATAATTCGTGAACGCATCTGCCGCATTGTCCCGTTTCCGACCAAGAAGATTAAAAATAAATCGAATGCATTTGTTGAGTAATCTGTCAAGTTTGTTAAGAAGGTCAGCGTTCAGTTCATATAAGCACACATCCCCATAGTCAATTATAGGAAATATTATAGATTGCACTAGCATGGTTTTCGTTTTAACTGGGAGAACTTTTTTCAGGCGATAAAAGGACTTTAGAGTACCGATCACTTTCTGACTAACCTTGGAAATATGAGTTCTCCAATCCAATGTGGCATCAATGTGTAAACCAAGGTCCTTTACGTCCGTACTAAACGGTATGACAAGACCACTGAATATAATCTGAGGCAGCGAGCTGAAGTCTATTCTAGTAATCATACGAGAGCTCCCTATTACAATTGCTTGACATTTGGAAGGATTAACTGATAAGCCAAACCTCTCGGACCAATCCTTTAAGGCATTTAGATCCCGGTTAATAGAATATATTGCAGCTGATAGCGAATCTACTGCGGCCTGTGTGTATAATTGCAGGTCATCAGCATACAAATGATAGGTACATCGCAGTTCATGAGTTAAGAGGTTAATAAAGAGGGAAAAAAGAAGAGGTGAAAGTATACCACCCTGAGGGACGCCAGCACCAAGCTCACACCAATTAGACGTAGCCCCATCTATGCGGACCGATTGTTTTCGTCCCTTTAGGTATGAAGCGAACCATGCCAGTGCCTCTAATGAGATATTATAATGAGAAAGAATAGCCAGGAGAATGTCGTGACTAACAGTATTAAAGGCATTGGAAAAATCTACTAGAACCAGCACAGTTACCGAATGAAGTACTGTTATTTTTATATTAAAAGTGTAACCCGCATGGTTTATATAATATTATAGTATAATATCTGTGATTTAAAAAGAAAAGTAGGATTAAATAAGTATTTCGCGTACCAATATTCAGCCCAATGAAGAATTCTATAATTAATTGACACAATCGACGAATTTTTAAGAAATACCTTTTTTTTCTAAAGCGCGAATGATCGCATTGTATATATACACATATAATGATACAAAATCATATTTTAACTTATTATTCACGAATTAAAATACATTGTAATATCACCCTTAATACTTAAAAGGTATTCAAATATATTGTTTGAGCACACTCTTTAATTACATACATAATCAAAGGTCACACTCTACAGTCTAAACGGCATGGTTTTTACTGAATGAGGTACTGTTATTTTCATATTAAATGTGTAACCCGCATGATTTATATAATATTATAGTATGATATCTGTGATTTAAAAAGAAAAGTAGGATTAAATAACTATTTCGCGTACCAATATTCAGCCCAATGAATAATTCTATAATTGACACAAAAAAATCAGTCCGATTTTTTGTTTTTCTTTTCTATATTAATTGTAATCATTTCATAATTTTATTTCACATAACTTTTTATTTTCTATATGAGAAAATGAGATGGCGTCGTGCGAATGGACATGATGTATCGGTCGTCCGTTCCGCTATATTATTATTATACTCATTTTCTCATATAGAAAATAAAAAGTTATGTGAAATAAAATTATGAAATGAATAAAGGGATTACGTACACCGACAATATATATGTTTACTTTACTCTCAAATTTAGGGTTTGATACCGCGATATGTGGTTACTCCAGCGTAAATTTGATTAAAAATGCACTATCACTCGCTAAATACTGTTTTATCATTGTTTTTCAAATCATTTCAATAAGGCATATCAATTAAAACAAGTAACGTATAAGTATAAATAAAATTAGAAAGTTTATATTTGTTTGGGCTAATCTCAGAAACGACTGAACTGATTTGGAAGAGACTTATAATGGAGCTAAGTTGTAATTGCAAAATTTAACAAAGATGAATTAAAGTCGGTCAATAAGCTATTTGGTAGTAATCACATAGTTAGGTTAAAAATAAAAGACTGCCGAAGATGAATGCTCAAACAACACGCAGATTCCATGAAACAAAAAACCCATTTTTGTTGGTATGAAGTCGCGCACTCGAGCTAGTTATTAATAAAGAAAACTATAAATCCAACTGTGAAAATTCTGAAACTTTGTTAGTTATATTGACCCGAACGAGTGTATTTATCATCGACGAATTTTTAAGAAATACCTTTTTTTTTCTAAAGCGCGAAAAATCGCATTGTATATATACACATATAATTATAAAAAAACAATTTTTATCTAATTATTCACAAATTAAAATAAATTGTAATGTCACCCTTAATACGTAAAAGGTATTCAAATATATTGTTTGAGCACACTCTTTAATTACATACATAATCAAAGGTCACACTCTACAGTCTAAACGGCATGGTTTTTACTGAATGAGGTACTGTTATTTTCATATTAAATGTGTAACCCGCATGATTTATATAATATTATAGTATGATATCTGTGATTTAAAAAGAAAAGTAGGATTAAATAACTATTTCGCGTACCAATATTCAGCCCAATGAATAATTCTATAATTGACACAAAAAAATCAGTCCGATTTTTTGTTTTTCTTTTCTATATTAATTGTAATCATTTCATAATTTTATTTCACATAACTTTTTATTTTCTATATGAGAAAATGAGTATAATAATAATATAGCGGAACGGACGACCGATACATCATGTCCATTCGCACGACGCCATATCGCATGATCACAATAATTTCAAGGGAATCCTCTATTGCCTCATTCTGTATTCCCCATTTATTTAATATGTATGGTTTCGTAATCGCTCGCATCTCCTGTCAACTTTCTTCACGGCAAATTGAAACGTCAGCTGCTACTTACATTATATTTTTTAATATACCCATTTCTCGGTGAAGAATTTGAGCAAACATGGCGGTACGTAGTGCGTATAAAAAAATAATTCGTGAACGCATCTGCCGCATTGTCCCGTTTCCGACCAATCGCGTCGTCTCCCGTTCCCCTAGCTGTCAGTTGACTGTCAATTGTTTGAAATACGAATGTTATTTTTTTTTCTTTCTGCGTCCGTAGGGCGTTGACGCGTCCGTACATGGCCGGTCATGTTCTACAATTGAATTGATTGAATTATGGTTAATTTGGAACGCGGCGTAACGTTATGGATTGCCACCCGCATTCAATCGGGTAAATAAAGGGTGAATGATTTTCGTTTACGTGATATTTTACTACATGGCAACATTTACTTTTCCATTATCCGCAGTTCCATCAAACGTTCAAAGCAACAGTCCCTAGACTTTTTTATATTTATATTTGGCAATTAATCTTCTAGATTATTACTGCCAATATCGAGTAGGTAATAATAAGTATAACAAGTGTCTTGTGATCATTACAATATTTTAACAAGATGGTGGCTCCCTCTTTAGACCTTGTTTTGTGGAGTTTTTGCAGCATTTC
>MU159886.1:49913-79266 GCA_015888305.1 Antheraea pernyi | reverse complement strand
AATGCCGAATCTTCTAACGTTATATTATCTGATGATCTTAAATTTCGAATATGTGTATGACATAGGAACTTGAGACGATTTTTTAAGTACAAGAGAGTAATAGGGTTAAAAAGAGTAATAATATATAAGAGAGAAAGAGTGCGAGCATCCCAGCGAAGCTTCACTGGGAGCCATCTTAGCTTACTTCGAAATTCTGATATGCGATCAGATTTACGTAAACCGAATATGAACCTAAAATCTTGTAGTCATATAGCCAAACCTTTATAGGTTCACGTCAAGACAGTCGCTTAAGATATTTCGTTACTAGGTGATAAAATATTTTGGCATTATCCAAACAGGATTTTGCCAAAACGCTGTAACAAATACCTATATTTTGTCCAATTTAGCTCATAATATTCATCAACGAATAACTCTCTCTAATTAACAAATGTACGCCTAACATAGTTTTTACTTATTCATTCATTCTAGTAATTATAAGCATGTAAAGTTTATTGTTAAAATTCTTTCTACAATAGGAAGGTCTATTGACGCTAAGCTCTATTTATTTTTCTTATTCTTACGCAAATGTAATATTATAAATAAGGTAAATAAAGCCGCGTACTTGCAAAGTTTATTTTTATAAATATACCTGAACGGTTCATTTTCGTTCGGACTAATTTTCGAATAAGATGAAGCCATTTTGACAGACTTTAATTGCCAGATATTTGGCTTTCCAAAGTATTATATAGACTATGCTTTTCAATCGTAATGATGGTAATTTTAAAATACTAAGAGGATTTTACAGAGATAACTGTAAATTGTCATTAGGGATTAATCAGTAATGGTAAACTTAAAATAAAATAAACAATCAGCGACACCTTACGATTAGTCCATACAGTACATAGTATATGTTCTAAAGAATTAACAAATACTTAGTCTGTATTAATTTATGTGCGTTTTTTTTAACTAGCTTTTCCTCGCTACTTCGTTCACGTGGAATAGTTTGAGCTAACGCTAACGCGTAGCGAAAGCTCGCAAAAGGAAAATAAACGATTTTGAAACATTCTTCCTACTAGCCTTCTTAGCTCTACTGCTCTATAGGTGATTGGGTTTTCAGGAGCAAGTTTGGTTTCGCAAGACACATTAGGGCCCACGCTCGAAAAAAATGAAACATTTTGGAGTCACCGTCATCGAAATCGATGAGCAGGACTATATATATATAGCCTTCCTCGATAAATGAGCCAAACAACACTGAATTTTTCAAATCGGACCAGTTGTTCGCGAGATAAGTTCGTTTAACCAAACAAACAAACCCTCTTCCTATAATATTACTATAGATTATTCACCCCATTTTAATGAAATGAAAATGGGACAGTCGTAAAAATTTCTTCCTTCTAGTTAAAAAACTAAATTTTGCAAATCGGTTTATAAGTGTTGAATTTTTAAGGCAACGAACATATACAGAATTATAACCGAAAAGCCAGCCACATCCCCTTTGAATGCGATTGAAAATCACATGTTATTTCACTGGAAACTGAGTATAAGTGTTGTGCAAGAACTAAATACGCATCAACTGAACCTTTATAGTTAAGTATCGAAGCCTTACAACAGTTGTTATTATTGAAAACCTATAAATATAACTTACGCACATTATGCAATATCAGTGACACGATAACAGACGCCAGGAGCTCTGGATAAAGGGATTACGTACACCGACAATATATATGTTTACTTTACTCTCCAATTTAGGGTTTGATACCGCGATATGTGGTTACTCCAGCGTAAATTTGATTAAAAATGCACTATCACTCGCTAAATACTGTTTTATCATTGTTTTTCAAATCATTTCAATAAGGCATATCAATTAAAACAAATAACGTATAAGTATAAATAAAATTAGGAAGTTTATATTTGTTTGGGCTTATCTCAAAAACGACTGAACTGATTTGGAAGAGACTTATAATGGAGCTAAGTTGTAATTGCAAAATTTAACAAAGGTGAATTAAAGTCGGTCAATAAGCTATTTGGTAGTAATCACATAGTTAGGTTAAAAATAAAAGACTGCCGAAGATGAATGCTCAAACAACACGCAGATTCCATGAAACAATAAACCTATTTTTATTGGTATGAAGTCGCGCACTCGAGCTAGTTATTAATAAAGAAAACTAAAAATCCAACTGTGAAAATTCTGAAACTTTGTTAGTTATATTGACCCGAACGAGTGTATTTTTCATCGACGAATTTTTAAGAAATACCTTTTTTTTCTAAAGCGCGAATGATCGCATTGTATATATACACATATAATGATACAAAATCATATTTTAACTTATTATTCACGAATTAAAATACATTGTAATATCACCCTTAATACTTAAAAGGTATTCAAATATATTGTTTGAGCACACTCTTTAATTACATACATAATCAAAGGTCACACTCTACAGTCTAAACGGCATGGTTTTTACTGAATGAGGTACTGTTATTTTCATATTAAATGTGTAACCCGCATGATTTATATAATATTATAGTATGATATCTGTGATTTAAAAAGAAAAGTAGGATTAAATAACTATTTCGCGTACCAATATTCAGCCCAATGAAGAATTCTATAATTAATTGACACAAAAAAATCAGTCCGATTTTTTGTTTTTCTTTTCTATATTAATTGTAAACATTTCATTTTTCATATCTATTTTTATATTCTATATGAGAAAATGAATATAATAATAATATAGCGGAACGGACGACCGATACATCATGTCCATTCGCACGACGCCATATCGCATGATCACAATAATTTCAAGGGAATCCTCTATTGCCTCATTCTGTATTCCCCATTTATTTAATATGTATGGTTTCGTAATCGCTCGCATCTCCTGTCAACTTTCTTCACGGCAAATTGAAACGTCAGCTGCTACTTACATTATATTTTTTAATATACCCATTTCTCGGTGAAGAATTTGAGCAAACATGGCGGTACGTAGTGCGTATAAAAAAATAATTCGTGAACGCATCTGCCGCATTGTCCCGTTTCCGACCAATCGCGTCGTCTCCCGTTCCCCTAGCTGTCAGTTGACTGTCAATTGTTTGAAATACGAATGTTATTTTTTTTTCTTTCTGCGTCCGTAGGGCGTTGACGCGTTGGTACATGGCCGGTCATGTTCTACAATTGAATTGATTGAATTATGGTTAATTTGGAACGCGGCGTAACGTTATGGATTGCCACCCGCATTCAATCGGGTAAATAAAGGGTGAATGATTTTCGTTTACGTGATATTTTACTACATGGCAACATTTACTTTTCCATTATCCGCAGTTCCATCAAACGTTCAAAGCAACAGACCCTAGACTTTTTTATATTTATATTTGGCAATTAATCTTCTAGATTATTACTGCCAATATCGAGTAGGTAATAATAAGTATAACAAGTGTCTTGTGATCATTACAATATTTTAACAAGATGGTGGCTCCCTCTTTAGACCTTGTTTTGTGGAGTTTTTGCAGCATTTCCGAATTCATTCTCCGTGGTATTATTTTTCATCCAATTCACTTATGCACAATAACCGAATTATATTACGTAACATACCATCAAATATTACAAATAAAGAGTCAAATAACACAAGATTATATTTAAAGTATAAAATCCACTACATGACAGACTAAGTTCCCGCCAATAACACCAATTATAAATTCACTGACACTTTATATTTAATAAGTTATTTTCAATATCCTTGTCAACCAGGACTGAACTGCATAAGTTTTGAATATATAATAGATACAACCATCATGCATTTAACTACGAGTATGTTGATTGCGTCAAAATAAGAGTTTATTATAGGACTGAAATTGATATAAAACATGCAAACCTCTTTGCTTATATAATTTAAAAATATACCATTTAAACCATTTAAAGCAACCTACTAACTGCTTATTTTTCGCATGAGCAGATATTACTGAATTATGATCTCGGAATAGTAAATGTTGTATCAATATTTTGAGAGTTTTTGTACAAAGTATACGACTATTTTGTTACTAGATATATTTGTTCTTGACAAATTTACTTTTCTTATTAGTTTAAGATTGCAGTAATAATTTATCATGAAACTTAAAACACTTAATGCTCTAGTCAAATTATTTAGCTACCGATTTATATTTCTTTTGACTTACGAATTTTAAAATAACGAATAAGTTAATTAATATAAATAAAAAAAGGAAAACTCAATATAAATAATGACTCACTCTATTTCTGAATCTACTAGATAATGATTTAAAATTAAGTCACGTTTCTACTTATTTTGTAAATATTTATGTTTCATAATCCATAGAGAGACGAGAAGCCTTCAAAAAAATTCGTTCAAAAGCCTTCAAATATGTTAAATGTTGGTTTTGAAATGTAATTATAGATAAGAAATAAAAACTACTTACTATTGAAATAGTAATTTGCTTATATATTATTGACATTATTTTTTTAATAATCCTACCAATTTTAATCCCTTCGCGCTTGGATTCGAAGGCTCAGTTTCACGATAAACTTAGTACAAACTAAAAAGTTCGTAATGTCTACCTGTGCTTTACCATAAAGCTTTGTAACCAGCTTCTAAGTGTGTTTTCTCCTTCTATCGTCGCGTATTTTAAGCGTAACGTAAAGTGATATTTATGCAATGAGATAAACCAGCAATAGACTGCTTTTCAATAGTTGCTACTATTATTGGATTATACTATTACTACCATCAGGTACGATGATGTCACTGCCGTGCTTCATTGTTGAAGTGAAAACATCTTTAGGCGCGTTGACTTTGAGCGGTATTTTTGACAGGAGACAAAGTTATGATTTCGCGTCATAACATGCTAGTAACGCGTGAGCGAGTGTATTACGCTTGCGCGGCTTACGTCAGACTAGCGACGCGTATATATCGGCCTGTGTACATCTAATATCGATGTTTTGTATTGAGCTTGTGCAGCCCATCATATGTTTGATTAATCAATAAACTATATAAAAATGTATATCATTATTGTCCGGAGTGCTGAAAAATAGTATACCCAACCAAGCCAGTGAAAAAGTCACAAATCACATGTTTATCAGCCTCGGATAACAATTAAATGTGGTGGATTGAGACTATTTTACTGATCTAGGTATGTAATACATTATTTTCATTGGTTTCACTATCGCGAAATACATATATCAGGCAACAGCCTTTATTTTCTCCCTCCTTTTGTCCCTCCCACGCAGCACTCAGAATAGATGTGAAACCGGACTAATTTTAATGATTTCAATACATAAATTAATGAAATTTAAATAATTCATACTCTAATTAATTTAAAAGAAAACACAGTTCTTCGTCTTCACTTCTGTCGGCAGTCCTTATGGTAGTCCAGTGAAGCTGTTAAGACCTTGCTTGGTCAATAGCGTAGTCATTGCGAGAAAAAAAAGGCAGTCCTTATGACAGCCTCGAATTTTTTTATTATTTTTTAGTACCCAACGAAAAATATGGTAATACACTATGATCGAATTTTACAACGGATATGGACATTAAAACGGCCGATTCCCATACACCCTCGAAGCGTATGTAAACACCTGAACAGTACCGAGCAGAGCGCAATCAGTCGCAAGTCAGTGCGGGCAAACATTTGTCGTTCGCGTAATGGATTAGCGATGTCGCACCGTCGGTCTCCTGTTACAGAGCTGGTCAAACAACCACCGGCGGCGGCTTTGAACCGACGCATGCAGTCGTCGCATACAGTATTGGCAGCTGTTCTGTGTCACTAGTTATCATCACCAGATTTATTCGCTTAACTATCTATCTAAACTTAAATTTGAATAAAGAAATAAATGTGGAAATGGATTAATCTAAATATATAAAAATCCAGTGTCATGATGTTTGTCCACGATGATCTTTGAAACTACTCAACCGATCTTCATGAAAGTTGGTATTTATGTATAATTTGGTCCGACTTCAGAGATAGGATAATTTATATTTCTATTAATATTTTTTCATTACAAATTAGATGATTGTTGTCAATGTTGATTATTGTTATTAATTATATGTTTCATCAGTCTCAAACAGATGGCGCTTTAAATTAGTTTGTTGAGTGAAAACTGTATGAGCGACTATTATAGATATGTCATAGATGGCGTAACGTTTTAATTTTGAATTTCTTTTACAAGTCCAGTTTATTTTATGGAGCCAGTGTTTTATTCAAATCAACATAAATTAAGTAACCCAGAGCAACGGGTGGATGGGTCAGCTACTGTTATATATATATATTAGAGTAAGAAATTTCAACTGATTTCAGTGTTAAAACAAAATTAAAGTCTTTGTGGCACCTCTGAATTCACGTTTCAACATATTGAAGGGAAACTTCTTATAGCATGGTAGGGGAACATTTTCGTTATGAGTTAAACGTAAGGTATTTGTGTGTATGTGTAAATATGAATAAGTGTCTGTCTGGGCTTAGTAGTATGCAACAATGAGCAAATAATTAACTATAAATTATTAGTACTATAGTATATAGTTTATGAGCATTCTCATATATATGTAATTTAATACATATAAAACAAAGTTTCACTTTCTCTGCGTGTACACACTGATACACGTAATTTATAAATATTTTTGATTCAAATCTTGTAATGTCACTGTTACTGATATCGTCATGAATTAAGAAAAAAAATCTGGCTAGGCTTTAAACTATTTCACATTGTTTTTTATAAATTAGTAAACTTTACGAACATCGGCGGAGAGGTTTAAAATAATAGTGCGTGATCAGAGAGTATATAAAACCCAAAGGCCGATGCATTTCAAATACACTTTAGAATCCATAGACAAAGTTGTAGTATTTGTCCGTGGTTTTGCGTCTTTGTCAATATTATCGTAGGTGAACTGCGTACGCGCAACTTAACCGCACCACGATTGTTCGTTTTCATTTAATATTTCAACGACAAATATCCGGTCCTAACATTATAATCTACAGGGTTAACCCCCATGTCGATTATGCAAAAGCGAATCATTTTTTAGTTCTTTTCAAAATATGTCAAAAATACAACATCAAAAATTTTTTTTTAAATATGTATCAAATTTAATCGCATTTTTTCTTCTGATTTAGAGGTATGATTAAACACTGGCTACTTGACAATATTATAACATCAACTATCGGTCCAAATTTAAAAATGAACGATGAAAAACGATATTATTTCAATATATTTTTGAGATGCTTTTACACTAAAATGCCTTAAAAAAAACCTCGTGAAACTTGGCTTGCAGATTATTTTAAAAACATAACCGTTTTCTTAATTCCCAACAATGCATACCAACTAAGGAACTTATTATTATATTATACAATAGTATAATTTATTCACACTATAATTAATATAACAATTCAAATGAGAATGCATTATGCCATTGTTTTTAGTATTCAATCTGTCATTAATACTGCCTCAACTTTTTTTGCATTAATTTTCATACGGGCTTAGCTAGTAGTATAATAAATAATCAGTTGGTATATATTCAAGTTACGATAGCATATAAAATATTTACGAATAAAATATTGCAACTATAAAATTATAAATATACGAAACCGTATCGTCTGCAATAATGGAGAAGGGACCCCGAAAAATCCGGTTCCATTTTCGAGTGGTCTCCACTGAGTGGCTATTGCGCAAACATACACAAACACCCGGCTTTGTTTACTCTGACGACGGGTTTGTAGTAATACAACGCGATCCATTTACAAAAATAAATTTAAATCTTACGTTGTATAATACCCGAACCATAGAATCCCGTATAACAGTTGCATCTAACCAAACCCTTATATTTCATAATAAGAGAACAAACAATATTGAATTTCATAAAATAGTATAAGTACAATGAATACAAAATTGAAAGGACAAAGATGAGAAAAAAAGTCTGACGTCACAACACAACATTATTTTTACCAAAAGGTTACTTACCTATTTTAATATAATAAACTAGCCTTTACTCTCAGCTTTGCTCCCATTAGTGTAAATTTGATATATCCCTTGGGAAGAGTAAATATTTTCTGGGTGATCAGTAATCTATGGTGTACGTGCAATTTTATGATGTTTAGTTGACTAGTAATGGCGTGAAAGCGTTACATACAAACAAAAGACTCTCGCATTCGGCTTTTATGTACCAACGAATTTAGATTAAGCACTATTTGACAGATTTGAACCTTGTTTTTAATGTACCTTATGACCTATACCTATACCAACGGCCTATGACTTGACGTTATTTTAAAATACAAAACTGATTAAAAATAAATTATAACTCAGTGACATAGCTCAGCCATATTATAATGAATAAACTTTCATGGAAAGAACACTTAGAGTGCCAAGTTTAATGATGAATTGTCGACTAGTGTTGAAGTTTATCGATTTTAGTTAAAATTGCATTTTTTTTAAATTAAATTCTTATGCCCGGTTTCTGAGGTACTTTAATTGTAGTTGATCTGTTTATAGCGTTATCGGTTCGATAACTTGTCACATTGCGTTTCTGCTCACACAATCATACGATAAATGTCAATAAAACTCAACGGGCCATTTGACAGTTTATCTTATGGATAACTTTGTTGAGTCACTGAGTATCTCAGAAACTGGGCATTAGTCAATTATCAACGTCAATGTTATGGATTCTGTACCAGTTGAAATAAAATTACTCGCGTTACGGATAAAATGAAACTGTTTCTATCAATATACTATTATTAGTTTTATATTTGGCAACCAATATTCTAAATTATTACTGCTATTGTCGAGTAGGTAGGTAGGAACAGTATTACAAGTATCTTGAGATGATTTCATTATTTGAAGTATAAATAATAATAATATAATAAATACAACTTATGTCTCAGATCGAGAACACACTGTCGAAAGTATCCGATTGGAGTCGGAACAATCTAGTTCATTTCAACACCAGTAAGACACAAGTTTGGTAATTTACCGTTAAAAGAACCCCATTCCCTGTGGCCCCACAATTCCAGGACACACCACTTACCATCGCGAAAAGTATTGGGATCCTTGGTGTCAAAATCTCTAGCGACGTTCAGTTTCGTAGTCAGTCAGGAAGACAAGGTTAAGCTGGCATCCAAAAAGCTCGGTGTTCTGAACAAGGCGAAACAGTACTTCACCCCTGGGCAAAGACTGCTGTTGTATAAAACGCAAGTCCGACCCCACATGGAGTACTGTTGCTATCTCTGGACGGGAGCACCTGTATACCAACTTGGGCCATTTGACTCTGCTCAAAGACGAGCTGTAAGAATTGTTGACGATCCCAAAGTCACAAACGGTATCGAACCATTAAGTCTAAGGAGAGACGTCGCCTCCCTATATGTGTGTGTTTTTCTAATTTGTATCACGGCAAAATGACTACACTATGGCTGATGGTAAGCACAGTACAATGCAAAAACAATGGCGAACACCGAGTGACATCATCGCCGGTCGCCGTTGTCATGCCAGCCTGCGAAAAGCTGGATATGCACAGGCTGATCCTGAAACGGGACCCGCAGAAGCAAATCACTATGACCAGCTTTTCGCCTTATACATGGTGGTTGCGACCCAGTCAGGCTGTAAAACCCTACCACCATTGCCTCATTCGTTATTCAGCAGGGTGCACCAGGTGCAGATGAGGTTGGCTTGGGTATCTCAAAGTCTTGTGATGTTATTCGACACCCCTTCCACTCCTGTGTTCTACCGTTTGTATAATGGATTATGTTCCGAGGAATTGTTCAACGTCAGATATGCCTTTGGCTACTTTTCACCATCTCGAAATGGTCCCGGACGGTCCGGTTTCCGAGGGGATTTCTCCCACGCACGCTTCGGTTGTGGAATGAACTTCCTGCTTAGGTTTTCCTGGGAACTACAATATGGCATTATTCAAGAGGAAATTATATAGGATATTGAAGGGTCGGCAACGCGCATGTGACACCTCTGATATTGCAAGCGTTCATAGGCTGCGGTGACTGCTTAACATCAGGCGGCCCGCATGCTTGTTTGCCAAAATTAGTATAAAAAAAAGAAACAAAGCAATGACTCCCTTGTTAGAACTTTCCAAGGAATTTTTGTGACATCTCAGAATTCAAGCTCCGTGGTGTCATTCATTTCACTTATGCATAATAACCGAACTATATTACGTAAAACACCACCAATATTACAAAATATAGAGCCAAATAACAACATGGATAAAATATAAAACCCACTACAAGACAGACTAATATCCCACCAAAAACTTCGTTACCATAAATAATAAAATGCCTAAGCCTTTAATAGACCATAATTATGCAGTGACTAAAAAGGCCAAGTATTACTTGGTGACAAACTTTTTCCTCAGTCTAATAGTCTAATTGGAGCTCAATTTGAAAGCCATCCTAATTGATGGACAATTCCCAGTTAATAACAAACTTCACCGTTCATTATCAATATAAAGTATGTTAGAAACAGATGTTTCGAAGCGTAATTAATATCGGCTCCCTTAGCAACATTTGTCGAAAGGATTAGCAGCATACGGACAGCAAGGGTTAGGGTTTTGCATTATTTGTTAATATCTCTCACTAAACTAACAATCAAGCAGTCATTTTGTTAATTTATTTTCTTTCTAGATTGTGTTTTCTCGTCTTTAATTCGTATTATATCTTTAAATATGTATTAACAGCAACTTTACCTGTTTAAAAGTAGTTTTTTAAAGTCAATTTGATGAAGTACATTATTGACAATTCATATATAATTGAGTCGTTATATTTTAAAATAGGCGAACTCAAATTTTAGCCGTTTCTAATTATATACGTTATTTTTCAAGATCGTCAAATGTTGTATATGTAATATACGAAGATCATAAAAAAAACTAAAAACCATATGAACTGCAAAACTTCGTTCTCGGTGTATAAAACTGGGAAATCTTAAAAAATAAAACATTTAACATCAACGATTAAAATTGGATTTAACTAATTTTGAAATGTAACGACTCATTTTATCAATAAAAAATGGCATATAATTTCAGTATAGGAAAATTCATCAAAATCATTCAAGCCCTTTTTGATAGAAACCCAACCACATAAATAGACAGACCGACAAAAGAATTACCGCCAGATTAGTAACCAAAAGATCTTAGAATAAGAGTAGGTATTTATCATATAATTTAATAATGCACTGATCGATACAGATTTATTTAACACAAGCTGTGCCCGCGACTCCTAATGTAAAAACAGTTACTAATAAAATTATCTGAATTTATTAAATCCATTTACTTATCCACTTTCCTCCCGTACTTAAGTAGCGTCGTCATTAAAATTACAATAACTTTTGATAGAGAGGACGGATTTTAATGAAACCAAGACTAAATGTTACTTGAGGCTAGGTTTTCTCGTGAACGCAGTACTTTAGCATTAATTCAAATAGACAGACAGACATTTGTAAAAATGATTGAAATGTATTTTTATTTTTTTAACTTTATTTTTCGCAACCAATCTTTTAGATTATTACTGACATTGTCGAGTATTTGATAGTATTACGAGTTCTTCCATTCCATTTTTGGCAACCAGTCTTCTAGTAGACTACCACTGCCATTGTCAAGTGAGTACAGATATTACAAGTTTCTTGATATAATTCAATGAACTAACAAGACGGTGGCCATCTTGCTAGAACTTTCCATGGAGTTTTTGTGGTATCTTAGAACTCATGGTCCGTGGTATTATTTTCCATTCACCTCACTTATGCACAATAAACAAACTATATTACATAAAACACCACCAATTTTACACAATATAGAGTCAAGTAACACAAGATTATAAATAAAAAATAAAATCCACTACACGACAGACCAAGATCCCGCCAAGAACTCCTGAAATGTATTTTATTACTTATTCCAAAACACCTGCAACTATTTTTTTCACCTTAATCGAAAAAGTACAGACAAGTTAAATTCACATTATTATATTGTGACGACGGTTATCATGTTTGGATCACGCGTTAATGTAGGTTCAAATCCTTACGAATAAGCCGGAGCTTCCAGTGGCGAAAAATATCTAGACAAAACTGAAACATGGTGGTAGAGTTTCTTCCAAGTCAGTCTGTCTAGCTACCATTCAAGTTGAAAACGTGTCAGCAAACACCTTTTGGTGTATTCCGCTACTTAGAAGCCAGTCCAAGTTTAACATGTATACCATCTTAGACCAGAAGTTCGCCATTTAACATCATATGAGATTATGGTCACACGCTTAACCTATAAAAAAAGTCGAGGCAGTCAAAAGGACTGCTGATGGAAATGAGAACTCATCAAAACAATGAAATAAGTATGTTCTATTTTCAATTTTCAAATTAACTATAGCGTCAATGATAATATATAAATTTTAGAATATGTATATTGAAATTATTAACATTTAAATGGTTTTCATGTCTATTGGAACTCGGAGCAATAATTATATACATTTTTATAAAGTATATTAATCAATCCAACGTATGATGAGTTGCAAAATATGAATACTACACGTACACAGGCCCCTATAGTACGCGTCGCTAGGCTGACGTAAGCCGCGCAAGCGCAATACGACCATTCACGCTTACTAGCATGTCATGACGGGAAATTATAAATTTATCTTCTGCCAAAAACACTGCTCAACCCGCCTAAAAACGTTTCCACTTCATTAGATTTAATTGGCATGCATGAATAAGTTAGTGCATTGGTGTTCATTGTAGTAAAACTTGTCGCAATAATTCTTCACCCGTAGATAATGTCTACGCATCTTAGCTTCCTTGCCTTTACTAGGCTTGTATTTTTGGGGTACACAAAGTTATATAACACATTTACGAAATAACACAGAGAAACATTTGTCCACGAAAATATAAAACATCACTTTTAAAACTACACAGTTCAGCGGCTGCGAATAAAAAAAAATCAAGGTCGCCAACACTAAACCGCAAAGATTTTATTCAATTAAACACCTCACCTTACTCGGCCAATGTTTAAACAAGTTAAATAAAAATAAATCATCATTCAAATAATAAAATATTCAATATTAAACACCAACAATGTTTACTTACCAACAATGCATGTCAAAATCCAAGTTTACCGTGAAACAAGGATAAGTCAGAAACTGCTGCGCCGCGGGACGCCTCCTTTAGGCTAATATTGAAATATCTTTTATCTCGTTCCTTTTTGTAGACAAAAAAGTGACACCTGTCACAAATGGACCGGAGTGGCTCCCACGGATCACCTTTGTAATGCTTTTAAAAAGATTATCGTGCAATGAGACGTTTGGTAAACAAACCTGCTAAGTTTAATAAAAAAAGTCTCCCAAATTGACGGACCGTTCAATATCTATTGACGCATGAGGATGTGAAGTATTGGAACAAAAGTTTTACGCATACTAATTATATAATACGACTATAATTATCATCTAATTCTTAAAAGCACGCCTTGTTAATTTTCATCCCATATTTTTCTATCACAATTATAAACAAGAAAATTTGTGAAGACAGGCGGACCTTTGTTTCTCTTTCACACTAAAACTACGCAACAAATCTTGATGAAATTTTCAAAACTGTTAATATGTTTTGTAAACTTTTGAAGCGTTGATGTACATCATTGATGTAAAATTTTAAAATTCTGAAGGTGGTAGAGCTACGTTGAAGCTACTTCTGATTTCAGCATGAATGGGTCGGCTCGTCCGGGGTAGTACCACCCGACCCACAGAAAATCGACGTGAAGTAACAGTGCTTGCATTGTTGCGTTCTGTTCGGTCAGTGAGAGCGCCGAAGGCCCACCTCCTCTTCCCTCTCTTCTCCCCCTCCCCTCCCCCTCCCACTCTCCGCACCCTTCCCCCAAACAAAGGCTGGCAACGCACTTGCGACTCCCCTGGTGTTGCTAATGTCTATGGATGGCGGTGATCACTTAACATCAGGTGACTCGCCTGTTCGTTTGCCTCAAATAATATATTTAAAAAAAATCTTCAATGGACGTAGGTTCGAATCCTGAGTCGAAGCTTCCAGTGAAGGAAAACACCATGATGAAACCATAGTATGATGGTAGAGTTTTTTTTAAGTCCTTCACCCACTAGACACCACCCTCAAGTTGAAAATCTGTTGCCAATATCCTGTTGGTGTGTTCCAGCAGCTGTTCATGAGAGGTGGCCTCCTCTAGGTATAACGTGCTTACCATTTTAGACCACACCGTCCTTTAACATCAGATGAGACTTGTTAAACGCTAAAAACTTATACAGTATTTTAAAAAAATCAATAAGTGCTTACATATTCAATTATCGTTAAGTAAATTATGTTCTATGGAGTATTATTAACTTTAAACTGAATTTATCGAGCTTCAGAAAAATATCCACGTCCACTTCTACAGGAACTGTTTAACTATTGACAAAGAAGTACATTCTTACAGTATTTTACTAATTATTAATTTATCTCTTCCCAGGTCCTAAGCTAATGATACCACCAGCAGAATTCGTCACTCAAAGCGTCCTCGGCAGCCCTCAGGACGGAATGCGCACCCCAACAGGCACGCAGATGCTTGCAAACCCACTCCTGAACCTCAACAACACAGGCCGGACAAATTTCACCAACAAACAACTGACAGAATTAGAAAAGGAATTCCACTTCAACAAGTACCTAACGAGAGCGAGAAGGATAGAGATAGCATCCGCGCTGCAACTGAACGAGACCCAAGTAAAGATATGGTTTCAGAATAGAAGAATGAAACAGAAGAAACGTATCAAAGAGGGTCTGATTGTTGCTCCCGAGGTGACCCAAACGACATCCCAGACGAACACCGTCGGCTCTAATGAGAACAGCCGAGAATCGAGTTAAAGGGTGAAATAATCGAAATGGACTATGGAAATGTGTTTATTTATGTGTTAATTTATGCAAACGCTTGTACAAAATGACTTTAAATAACATTTCGACGTATTTTCATGTGTTGTATCATTCATTATAGTGTAAAATTGGTTGTGCGCAGTGATTTTTTTACACGTTCGTTTAAGATTTTTAGTATTACCGAGGAATCATGCTATATTTGTTGATAGCGATGTCTTACGTTCGAAAACTTGTCGTTGATACGGCACTCTCTGTTTCTCTTCTAGGAAAAGATTGTCAATAGAGAAATAAGAGACGTGTAGATCATTACATCGTATCCTGTAAAACGTAGAGTAATAATTATAAGTGATTATAAATTACAAATAAAGGTGATTAAGTTATGGATGGTGATGACGATAAAAAGGTTATGTAATTAGATAGACTACAGATTAATAATAAGTGTAGATTATACATATAATGTGTCAACATACTGCAACTTAACCGCTTTGAAAATTAAACAAGCGGTATATTTAATATCATTCATTATTGAAATTTGTATTTACGAAATTAATTAGCTTTTTGTTTTTTTTTTTTTGTTAATATGCAACCAGTAGACATTATTTTTCATTTGTAATTAGATAGGTACTCTATAATTTAAGTAAGTTTTGGTACAACGATGTGTTTTTTCTATTTATTTTTTTAAGATCATATTATTTTTTTCTTATACCAAAGTTCTTTATCGTTTTAATTTATTAATGGTGCAGATACATTAAAATGTTTTAATATCTGTAAATTAACATGTCCGATCGGCATTCTTTTAAAAACTTTTATTTATGCAAAGCCTCGATATACGCTGGAACAAAGATATCGGTGGATTAAAATGATAATCGTTTGACACGGAGGTAAAATGAATCAGTGATTCATAATATTGATTTATGAAAAATTACAAAACATTATTACATACCTGGTCAAAGTAAATAGCTATATCCAGTCAAAAGACATCTCATTGTAAGAAGTTCATAGTGATATATAATTAAAAGCCGAGATAAAATCAAATTGTTTTATTTCTAAATACGCGTTCTCCAACATACACAGTCAGTAACAACGACAATTTTTATATATTTTTGACTAGACCTAATATTGTATCAGGAATCATTTTATAAATAATTCATCTTGTATTGAATAAGAATAAAGAAAAAACTAAAACAAGCCATATTCTCACTCTCATAAACAATACTTCACGCCCTTAGAGAAATGTAAGCCAAAACAAAAATAAATAAAACCTAACCTAACCTCATAACCTTAAAATAAAATTAAAAAGTAGGCACTTCATAACCTAAACCCTTTAATAAATATAGATAAGAGAGTTTTTGGCGGGATCCTGGAATGCCATGTACCGGTCTTTATATTTTATCCATAATCTTGTGTTATTTGGCTCTATATTGTGTAATGTTGGTGGTGCTTCACGTAATATCGTTTGGTTATTGTGCACCAGTAAAGTGGATCGGAAATAATACCACGGACCATGAATTCTGAGATGCCATAAAAACTCTATGGAAAGTTCTAACAAGATGGCCGCCATCTTGTTAGTTCATTGAAATTATATCAAGAAACTTGTAATATCGTTACGCACTTGACAATGGCAGTAATAGTCTACTAGAGGACTGGTTGCCAAAAATAAAATAGAAGAAATATAGATAAGAGATGAAACGAAATCATGTCAACAAAACTAGTATTTTTTTTTAGAGAGTACAGAATTATGCAAATGTATATATCTAATCGTTGTTCGCTCTCCGTGTACAACCATGTAACGTGTACTATTAAACTATCGTATCTATTTTCATTATGAAGTTTAATTTTATATATATAACTTACCCTAGAATATTAGTCACATTTTTCAGTAAAAAGTATACGCTTAGATATGAAGTGGAATATAGCAGAATACAGGAGAACATATGAATGAAATCGATAAATACTATTACCTATAACGAGAGAGGATTTTATTTTTTGTTTGTAATAGATAAATTCAAAAACGGTATACTCACAATTTAATATAATAAACTAGCGGGCCCGGCGGCAGTTATCCCACCCTGATAATAAAAAAAACCTTGACAAATTATATATCGAAAGCTTCCTAATGAATCACTTATCTACTGGTGAAAACCGCATGAAAATCCATTTAGTAGTTTTTGAGTTTATCGCGAACAGACAGATAGACGTAGCACAAGAGTTTATTTTATAATATGTAGCGATAAACATTTTTTTTCTACCTCTTAACGTTATTTAAACACTTCATTAAATTATCAATAAAAAATAAATAGGTTACTCTTAAGTAACCTTAGGGTCGGCAACGCGCATGTAACGCTTCTGATGTTACAGGCGTCTATAGGCTGCGGTGACCGCTTTGCATCAGGTGACACGCATGCTTGTTTGCTACCGTCGTGGTATAAAAAAAATATATCATTTTATTTTCCCTGCATTTATTTGATTCGCCATTGTACTTATTTATATGATGTAGTACTTTATATCAATTATTTTCCTTCTTTTTAATTATCTAAATTAGTGCTTACGTGTTTTCTTTAATTTATGACGGCGTGTGTAAGTAATACACAATTCCACCAACGTTATGTAAATACAGAGTATGTGCTGTCTCTGGCAGATAGTCTCGTGAACGAAGGAGAGCGATACAAAATTCTAATTCGAAAAAGAAAATAATTAATTTGTGTCAGACCGAGTTATTTTATATTTCACACTACACAATATACATAGAACCAAGTTACGTACATATATCAATTAAGAAATAGACGATCGGGTTAAAGTTTGTATTTGTTAATTTTAACAAATAAGAACAAGACATGTAAAATAATTGGATTATTATTCAATAAAGCTTAACTATACGACACGTAAGGTTAGTATTATTTTTTTAATTTGTTTCTCGAACAATTAAAAAATATACGATCTGGAGAACTTGAAATTACTTGTATAAGAAAACATCACTTCACTAATATAAATATACTATAGATACTTATACTAAGCATTACAAATGTTCCAACTTTTGTTAACTTAGCACATTACACCATCTGTTTTATAAGTTACCTCTAAAAGATTTTATATATATCAAATTACCAAAATCCTTTATTCTATAATGTTATAATTGCATTATTTACATAGACTACTGTGGCAAAGATGGTTATAACTGGTACCATCTATCGCGCCACATATAAAGCAAGCAAAATGTCTATAGCGACATCTGGTATTACAATACGAAACGAAATTTAAACTAAGCGTTAATAGCGACATCTATTGAACGAAGAAGGCAACGAAACAAATGAACTGCAACGTACGTAAAATCGCTCGTGAATATATTTACGGCCAATAGATGGCGAATAAGTCGCTTTCTACTGTATACCATATTATTCTGATTAACGACACATATCTTATCTCGAATTGGTTATTTTCATCCATAGCTACAAAAAAATATCTATAAATGTAAATCTTCCATGCACATTAATCACAGCTTATAATTGAAAAAGAAGAAATAATAAAATAACACAGCTGCAATTATGTGCATATTAAATTGTTTATAGGTAGCAAATAAAACCACATACATTTTATATGCTGTAAAAACATTTATTACATTACAAAACGTTTACAAATGCGTGCATAATGCAAATTAAATAGCAATCTCTTATTTACCACAAAAGTGACAAACAAAATATGACCACAGAATATTACTTTTATTATTTATTATTTCAAGGATATACATACATGAATGAATTATTATTCCTTTATATTGTTTTCATTTTTAACTGAATAAAAAGGAGTATCCTTTTCCATGTATAATATAAATTCATTAAAATATCAAATAATATTATTTACTTTTAAAGTGTGATTACAAAATTTATTAGAAATTAAAATACATCGAACTAAAAAAATAACGTTATTAATGCTTACAGCCACAACTATCCGCAAGTGATCATTGTGGTCTGTAAATGACTTGTTTTCAGCTGTTCGAGCAGTACAAAGTGAGAGGTTAAGTATAAAGTTATGTAATCAAGTAAAAAGAACAACATTTCAGCAGTTTAAGCCGACAGTAGCTAAAAATACTGAAAAAAAGATAGCATTATTTTTCTACATTAAAAAACTGTGACTTCGTTTTTAATAGTTTAAATTTGATATGTCAATAATATTTATAAAAGGCACAATGAATAGCATAGACAAGACCACTTCTTTTTTTATTTATTTAGTAACATTGGTGTCGAGGATTTCAAAAATGAATTTGTTCTCGTTGAGTTTGTCGATGAGACTCGTGTTGTGGAAGGCGACGGCGGTGGTGACCACTCCGCCGCTGTTAAACGACAATTATACCTATATATCATGTTATATCTTCGAGAATGTTTTATATTGCATATAAGAAATAATACAGTGTAATAAACTCTTTATAACGAATTTCAGGGGACCCAGCCTTTCTTTTCGTTATAAAGATAGTTATTTGTAGGAAACCAACCAAATTAAACTAATTTCTACGTCATAGAAAGATTTTCGTTATAACGAACGACGCTATAAAGACTGTAATTGAAATTATTTCTATACACTTATATATTATAGAAGAGATACATAGTTTATACCTACTGTTGATATATAGAATGATATATAGCAAAACAATAATTATAGAGTTAACGCAATGTAATGTGTTGAGACCCGAGTCGTAAAAAATAACTAAGTAACATAACTAAGAGTAAACTAAGCTCATTCTATGACGTCACAGTTACGGAAGCGCTACATCTACGTAACTTCCGTTTTATATTCAAAAGTGACTTTAATGTATTTTATACTATAATTTCATATTACAGTCTAGTTATTTCGATTCTGTAATCGATATTTTATTAAGACTTAATTTATAAAATCATATTCCGTCGTGCGATACAACACAAGTCTGCATATACGATTTCCTCATATCCATACTCAACGGTTACTGACCTTTAATCTGTTATTATTATTTATTTATTTTATTTTTGACAACCAATCTTTCAGATTATTACTGCCATTGTCGAGTAGATTATAATGTTACAAGGATCTTGCAATAATTTCAATGTTTTAACAAGATGATGGCCCTTGTTAGATAATTTCATGGAGTTCTTGTGGTCTCTCAGAATCCTTGTTCTGTGGTATTATTTCTCATTCACTTCACTTCTGTATAATAACCGAACTATATTACGTGAAACACCACCAATTTACAAAATATAGAGTCAAATAACACAGCACCATGAATAAAATTCACTACTAATATCCACTAGTACTAGATCAAATTAGGACGATTTTTAAGAAAGTCATGTAAAAAAAAAATGTTTAGTACAAGTATTAAAAAAATGTCAAAATTTACCAGGAGACCTATTTCGAGGGGTCCTAAAGCATACCACACAATTAAGGAAATAAAAAAAAACTTTTGTTTTACTCGATTAAAACTCACGTGCTTGGCATTTTATGCCCTTCCTTTAGAATGGTGATGGCGGACAGCAGAAGCGACACGACGGTCGCTCCGTACCCCGGGTTAGTCCCAGAAACCTGTATATAACTCATTCTCATCATTATCAGCCTGTAAGAGACCCACTGCAGGGACATATGTCTCTTATCGGCCTATTATCTTATGTCAGTTTCCTCACGTTTTCCTTAACCGTCAGCCGATAGTGTTACGATTTATATTAGTAAACGGATACGGGAATTCCGAAAAATACGGCGGTACATGCCGGCGTTCGAAACTACGGACATCGGAATGTTATTTCACCTCGAACATAACACCCAATTTTATATTTTTCCTTCTGAAAAGCAGCAAAGAGACACTGCTTATTACAGTGGGAGACAATTTACCGACTTCAAAGAGCGTAATTTATAGGTTTTAGCGTTTGACCATGATATCATCTGATGTTAAATGGCGATGTGACATAAGATGCTAAACACGCTCAACCTAGAGGGAGTCGGCCCTCAGGTGCGTGTGTCGGAACACACCAACAGGTGCTTGGTGACAGATTTCCAACTAGAGGGTGGTACCTAACCAAGCGGACTTTAAAAATGTTCTGTCATTCTCCTATGGTATTCTCTTCACCGAAAGCTCAGATTCGTTTGCAAAGATTCGAACATACGTCTATCGGTCCATCCCTTTTTAAGAGCCCGTTAACACACCCCCAGAGAAAAACCATTCCGAGTAACCTATTTCACGACTCTAGCGTACACATCAAATTACATTACGTTTTAACTATCAATAGACAGAGTTTCTTTTTCATTTATGCGTAATTAGTATCAAAGTGTTAGTTGCAAATGTTAAATGTGATATAAATATTTAAACCAACTTTGATTACGATTCATGTGTCTTTAGATTCCTTCTGTTGAAACCCCTTATATTGATTCTCTTTTCATTCGGATTTTCAGGAAACATTATCAGCAAGTAACATGAGCTATAGTTTATCTCCAAAATATATTATCGTGGAGCAAGCAAAAAATTATATTTGATATTAATATCAACTTTAAACTTCAAGCCGTTTTCACGGCAAGGGTTTTGACATACGAACAAACAGACAAGAGATTAATATTCTAAGGGTGCATAACACTCACCTTTGCAACGACTTTTTTATTAGGCGGCGCGGTTTCCACGTCGGTTCCCTGCTCCCACCCCTCGCCGTACAGCGTGAAGCTGAAGTGTGTCCCCTCCATCACCTCCTGCGAGGGTCCTTCTCTCGTCACCGTCCCCAACGAGAATACCTTCGGGTACCGCAGCAGCAGTTCCCTCGTCAAGCTGAACTTACTCATGAGGTATATAACAGAAACCACGAAAGCGAAGAGTAAAGTGTACAGGAGACCAGGGAACCCCAAGTAGGGTCTAAACTGTACGGGTCTCTGACCGCACTTCTCATAGAAGTACCGTTGACTCCGGTAGAGAACGGACGGGTCGGCTCCCAAAAACGGGGCGCACCAATCCTTCTCGTGCTTGTGAATTACATTACTGGAAAAGCAAAATGTAAAGCAAAACAAAAACACTTTATTCAATTTTGGCCCTGAGAAGGCGCTTATGAATGTCAAACCTACCACCCGATTTGGACAAACAACCCAATAATAGAGAAGAATAGATAAGAAACTCAATCGAGTTTATGTTTTCATGGTACATATTCTTACAAACATAGATAGTTACATTCGTTTTTGGTGGATGCACAGAGAGGAACGTCATTTCTGAACGTCACCATCGTTCACATATCGATCCATCCTATAATAGTTTTTAGACATTAAAGCCTGCTTGACATGGTGCTTGAACTCATTATCTGACAAATCGATAAAAACTTTTACCTACAAAACTATTCCTGGTTTTAGTTTATTATTTAACTTGCCTGACTTACAAGTGTTGCCTATAAGTTATAGTTATATACCAAAGTTGAAAAGTAATAATAAAAAACGCATTTGTGCAGCAAAAAAACAAATCAAATAGATCACTGAAAACAATGAAATGTATACTATTGATGTGAAACATATACAGGCGAGGGTAAACCTGATTGTTGGTGTAGTGAGACGTGGCGACACAAAACACGAACATTGCACTATTAAAGAAATACTCAAAAACATTTGCAACCCTATTTGTATAAACATAAGATTCAAATTATTTTGTTGGCCACTCACTCTACTAGTGTTACACGGCACGCGCCGCGAACCTAGCGCCCTTTGATAAATGACGCCAAACACACCGCGTCTGAGCCTAGCGGTGATTTCTATGAATGTTTTATTTTATATTTAACCAGCCGACCCGTACCCACTTCGTTAGGCGGTAATAGGCATTGTCAAGCTACAACTTTTCTCTAAGATATATCATAATTAAGGTAGGGTTCGTAAGAAACGTTTTCGTTCGACCATTTTTCTCCGACTCCCCAGATATTACACCCTACAACCACCTCACAAACTTTACCTCTTTATAATATTAGTATAGATTATAGATAATATAATTATTTAATAGCTTCTGCCCGCGACTTCGCACGCGTGAAATAGTTACTTTGGGCTAAGACGCAGCGGAAGCTCTCAAAAGGAAAAAATACCCCGATTGTAAAACATTTTTCATTGTTGCTCCGCTCCTATTGGTCTTAGCGTGATGATATGTAGCCTATGCCACTCATAAATAACGTGGCTTTATATTGGTAAATTTTCAAAATCGGTTTAGTAGTTCCTGAGATTACCCCCTACAACGTCATAAACTTTACCTCTTTATAATATTAGTATATAAATTACAGCCCCTACCCGCGACTTCGTCCGCGTAGTAATAGTTACTACTCTGGGCTAACGCTGACACACAGCAGAAGCTCTCAAAAAGAAAACATCTCGATTTTGAAACATTTTTCACCTGTGCTCCGCTCCTATTGGCCTTAGCGTGATGATATATAGCCTATAACCATTCTCGATGAATGAGCTATATAACACTGAAAGAATTATTCAAATCGAACCAGTAGTTTTTGAGACTACCCCTTACAACCCCACAACGTCACAAACTTTACCTCTTTATAATATTAGTATAGATTATAGATAATATAATTATTTAATAGCTTCTGCCCGCGACTTCGCACGCGTGAAATAGTTACTTTGGGCTAAGACGCAGCGGAAGCTCTCAAAAGGAAAAAATACCCCGATTGTAAAACATTTTTCATTGTTGCTCCGCTCCTATTGGTCTTAGCGTGATGATATGTAGCCTATGCCACTCATAAATAACGTGGCTTTATATTGGTAAATTTTCAAAATCGGTTTAGTAGTTCCTGAGATTACCCCCTACAACGTCATAAACTTTACCTCTTTATAATATTAGTATATAAATTACAGCCCCTACCCGCGACTTCGTCCGCGTAGTAATAGTTACTACTCTGGGCTAACGCTGACACACAGCAGAAGCTCTCAAAAAGAAAACATCTCGATTTTGAAACATTTTTCACCTGTGCTCCGCTCCTATTGGCCTTAGCGTGATGATATATAGCCTATAACCATTCTCGATGAATGAGCTATATAACACTGAAAGAATTATTCAAATCGAACCAGTAGTTTTTGAGACTACCCCTTACAACCCCACAACGTCACAAACTTTACCTCTTTATAATATTAGTATAGATAAAAATGAATATATATGTAATAAAATAAATAATCAGTCATTCTTTTATAGAACAAATTTGTAACGCATAATGCCATAGCGGATTACTGTCGTAATCTGTTATTTTATGCATATAAATTAAACAATTGCGATGTTTCACATCTGTAAGGCGTCCCGTGACAGTTAAATTTTTTTTAGAAATTAATATGTTCAACTATGTTATAACTAATTATTAATATTATTAGGTAATAACTAGTAATTAATATGTTGAACTATATGTGCAAATATTGCATAAGCACCATACACTATGTATAATATATATATATATATATATAACTTAGCAGCGCATTTTGGTATATAGAGTAGTGACGTCATATTGCCGTGCTCATATAAATAAAAAATGGAAAAAAATAACAAAAAATGATCCTACACATACATACCGTTTTTGTAACTTCGGTTTAAAGGTAGGCATACGGTCTGGATACAGCTTCTTTCTCATCGACTCCAGCTCATGAGAGTTGGCGATACTGAGATATTAATGCTAAATTTGAAACACAAACTGCGACATCCTACGCAACGAATCTCTAGCGAATATATCAAATTTAAATAGGCTTTATTTAATACTCTTCCTCTACGTTATTCGGTGACAACTCTTCGTTACAAACATCATTATAAATATGTAATTGAGTTTTCGGCGGGATTTTGAGAAGTCATGTAGTGAACTTCATCTTTTATTCATAATTTTGTGTTATTTGCTTCTATATCTCTATCGTAGTTTGGTTATTGTGCACAAGTGCAGTGGATGGAAATTAATACCACGGAGCATGTGTTCTGAAATATCACAAAAACTATGGGAAGTTCTAACAAGGCGACCACCATTTTGTTAGAAAATTGAAATTATCACAAGAGGTTTGTAATATCATTACCTACTCGACTAATGACAGCAATAATCTCGTAGATTGGTTACCAAGTAAAAAAATGGGGTGTGGCTGTGTCACGGACACGGCCGTTTGTTGTACGTGAATACGTCTTTAAACGGGCGATATTTTCCATATAAAGTTATTATATCATAATCATAAGAAGTCCTCCGGGTTTCCATGTTTTGTTTATGATGGCAACTGTTCCATTTAACGGATTCAGGTAATAAATCAACTAAACAAATAATTACTGTGTTGTAACTTTATTAATTAAAGGTCTGTATGATCGACTCGGCCGCATTCACTATTTTACGTTGCTGACACTGCTTGACCCGGCCATATAGTGTTTTATTGGTACCATTCGATTGGTTTTGAGATGCTCTTTCCAATCTTGTACGATTTCTGTATTTCGATTTGGCTTTTCGACGCGTATACCCGAGATTATATTTTTTTTTTATTTTAACACGTTATTATATTCACCATAACGATTTTACACTAATGTTTTATATGTAATCAATAAACTTTGACGAGAGCTGACAATTGAAACTTAAACAAATGTAGCTTCACAAAATCGAAAGTTATACAAAGTGGAAATCTCAAAAAGCAGCAGAATGACCTCGAAATGTCGTTTACCCCCCGCCGCGTGCGTTGTGTTACAGTCCTGACTTAGCGTAATAAATTCTTTGATCCTTTACCTATACACAGATATAATTTAGTTTTGGATGTAGAGAATAGATACGAAACTACATTGCCAAAATCTGTAGTCCAGTGAAGCTGTTAAGACCTTTCTTGGTCAATAGCGTAGTCAGTTCGAAAAAAAAAAACTGCCAAAATCTATCCCCGATTTTGTTATCATTTCATCATCATCATCATATCATTTACGGTGTTTTGAATTTCCCTTGTATGGTAGAAAATTTAAAGACGTATTCACGTCAAGTTCAATTCTAAATGTTCATAAGATTTGTTATTAAAAAGTCGTGGTGGTCTAGTGGTTTGATCGGTGGAATATGATTTCGTTGTCCGCAGGTCCGAACCCCGGCATGTACCAACTAATTTTTCGGAATTCACGTGCATTTACTTATTTAAATTGGTAACACTATCGGCTGAGGGTGAAGGAAAACATCGTGAGGAAACCTGAACCTGAGAAATGTTCTTGTAGTACTATTGTATGTGGGAAACTGTGGATTTCTCAGAGTTTGAAAATACCAATACGTCGTGGGCTGGCGTGGTGATTACGCCCATACCTTCCTTCGGGAAGACGCCTATGACCCTGCGATGGGTCTCTTACAGGCTGATGATGATAAGATTTATTTAGTTAAAAAAATCAAATGTTATACATAGAATTATGTTTAAAAAAGTTGAAAAGTTATTCATACCTATATATAAGAGACTCCCAAGTCCCGTAATGTATTGTACCAGATTTGATCGCTTCCAACAGCAACCCTTGAGGAACGCCCGTACTTAGGTACGACTCAACGGAATTCAACGTTCCTACAAACCATTTATTCATATTCTCAACCTTTTTATAACCAAAGAAGCACAAACTGTTGCATTCTCTATGAAGACTCATTGCAACAAATTAACCATAGACATGAGACATCGAGCGTGGGAACAAGAGACAACGAACTCACTGCCCTACTGGCGTGACGGGCCTGCTCAGGTCTACTAAGACGCTAAGACGAACGCTTAAGGCACTTCGCAACAAGCTCAAGGGCGCCAGAGTGGCTTAACCTAAGCTTCAGCAAGGCATCAAAGTACAGTATAGATCGAATCGTCGGTAGAGCATGCACTAACTTTCGTTGAAGTTTCAGCCGCCATCAAAGCTTAGGAAGTCCCAAGGTCCCGACACAGTAACACAAAATCTTACATCACTGCAACAAAGTTGCACATATCACCTCCACACACGTGCAGGACCACAAGCTTATGTATGAAAGTGGAAGGGTTTTGTTTTTTACCCTTGTCGATCTGAAATAGTTTAGAAATTTTCCGACACAAAATACATATAAGAGTTGTTGGGGTATGTATGCTTGGTACACATTTATGTTTCAATAACCCATATAAGTATGAATATGTAGCTTAGCTCAGTTAGGTCGCGAATTGCCTGAGGCAGGCAACAGCCCAAGCCGAGGTGTGCCGTGCACCCTTGAGCTAGTTGTCAAATAAAGTCGGCTGAGTGCATCTGCGTTCGGCGGTGCGTCCAGCGTCCGAGAGCGACGCTCGCGCGCCACTCACGACACTCACGTATTAATGCATACGTTCGAAACGAACGCCTGACGTGACGCTCCCCTCGACGCTCGATTATAGCGTCCACTCTGGCCGTACACTTAGTAGTCCGGTGATGCTGTTAAGACCTTGCTAGGTCAATAGCGTAGTCAGTTCGAGGAAAAAATAATTATAGTACAGTTCTATCCTAAACAACGGAGCGAATATAAAGAGAAACAAAAGGAAGAAATAGTCAGTTTTATTTTTTTAAATTAAGGCATTAGATTAACCTGTAGGCGTAACGGGTCATTCAAGTATTATGTACGCACTGAGGGGTGGGTAGGGGGTTTGTTTGGCGATTACGTCAGCAATATTTATTTATTTTCCCAAAACAAATTTAAAAATACTTACATAAAAGTTTACGTAAAGCATGGGGGTAAGAACATTGTTTACTGTTACTGACCAGGGGGAGGGAGCGGTCAGAAGTTACAAAAAAACTGCTTAATGACACTTGAACAACCCCTAGGCCCTAAAAATATGTAATTTGATAGAAATTAAGGAAGCTAAAGATAATGAAACTTACAAAAAGCCATGAATTTAGAAAATAAGAAATGGATACTAGTACAAAAATAAGCATAACCTCCAAAGTGTTGTTTTAGGAAGACCACACCCATGTCGTTAGGGATGCTGTCTAAGCCACACGCACTGATAATGTAGACGCCGGCATCGCGCGCTTGCTCCTCATACTGCAGCTGCATGCGCTCCATAAACTACAACGTAACAATCGTCTGTTCCATCACACACATTTCTACTATCTTGTAATCAATTTTATACATTCTACCGTTAACCACAGATCCGACTAATATAGAGGTGGTCAAAATCTAGCATGACCATGCTTTTACCACGAAGTGTTCCGAAAACTGCAGCTCATTTCGGGAATCGAACCCACATTAGACGACAAAGGGGTCGAACTATTTCCATCGATAACTATTTTACGTTAAATACAAAAACCTACAATTATTATTTGGCAAAAAAAAATATGAAAAATTGATCAAGTCATTTTTATTGTCATGTATTTGGTAGATTTAATATTAATTATAATCTTAATGTACATTTTCTCTGAAAGTCATTAGTTTGTTGTTATTTTTGTGAGAAATATTGCAATCGGTTTTAAACATCTCAATGAAACAATATCTTAATCTTAAAGCACACATGTAACAAATTACCTCAGTTACCTAATTTGAGAAATAACCCGACTATGCATAAAGAACGAATTATTAAAATAATTTATATCTTCCAAAGCCACCACCATACAATTTCCAATCTGTAAACCATATTGAGACTATACAATATAATAATACTGGAGGATATACAATGTGGTACATATGTATATTATGCTAGAAAGCATATTTTTCTACATACAATACCATCAACCATCAGCTACCTCAGCCGCCTCTTTATATCAACTATAAAACACAGTCAAGCGACACCTGGTGGCACGTTGTTGTAAAATTATTAATAAGAAACTTTACACATACATCAATTTTTAGATATACAGCATTGACGTATATAAATACCCAAGCTGCACACGCAACGTCTCAAAACCCTCCGCATCAAATATGCACACAATTAAAAATTATGCAGTTATTTAAATAGTCTCGCATCGCTTGCGTCCTTGTAACAACAACTTTATCGCATAACTATATCCACGTATGTATATTCGGGAGTTTTTGCGGACGGTTTTGAGTGCTACTTTTATTCGAGACTGCAGTCTTGGGTTTTATATGTCAATAATATAGGTACACAGATTAGATATACATACACAGATTATACAGCACTGTACTAACGGGTACGTTTTCAACGCGCGTTTTTTTAAGTTGGTGTGTACGTGAATTAAAATTGTACTTCATATTATATTAGTATTAGTAAGGGCGTCAGATACATTTAACAATCGGCTGAGTACCTTAAGAGCTCACCTTAGTAGTCCGGTAAAGTTATTTATTAACGGCCGGAGTATCTTACTTTCGCTAAATACATGTTGAATAAGTTATATTTTAAGCTTTAAACTAACTAATAATATCAAATTTTGAACAAAATTACCGATTTTAAACCTGTGATACAAATGTTTGACCTCGCCCCTCACAAACACGCACAATAACGGGAAAACGTACTTTATTCATTACGTATTAAGGTTGAATTCACACTAAATGTTGTTTATGTTATCTTTTCATTTGTGAGGGGAGTAATTTATTACTTTGCTCGTTTTATCGTAAGTATTAGATAATATTTTGAACATTTGTGACTTTATTACTAGGTGTTATGGTTGTAATTAGGTTGAACTTAAAACAGTTT
>MU159886.1:36929-49792 GCA_015888305.1 Antheraea pernyi | reverse complement strand
TTTAAAACTTTTTTTCTCCTTTTCTTAGTAAACAAATAGCTACACGTAAGTATATATTTACGCGGACGGCTTTTAGCTTCGATTTGTACGTGACCCTTTATTTAGTTATTGTTGATCGCAGCCAATAGCATAGTCAGTTGGAGAAAAAAAAGATACATTTATATTATACTAGTTGCACCAGCAGCTCCGCACGCGTTTTTCTCAAAAACGAGCTGTGAGAATTGTTGCGATCCCAAGCTCACAAACAGTATCGAACTATTAAGTCTAAGGAGAGTCATCGCCTCATTATGTGTGTTCTACTGTTTGTCGTCATGAACAGGGAATTCATCCTCACACACTGGAACCCAAATGATCTCAGACGGTCCGGATCCAGAGGGATTTCCTCGCAGAAACGCTCCGATTGTAGAATGAACTACCAGCTGAAGATTTTCCTGGGGACTACACTATGGACTACTTCAAGGGGAAAGTGAATAGGTTATTGAAGGGTCGGCAACGCGCATGTGACACCTCTAAGGTTGCAAACGTCCATAGGCTGCGGTGACTGCTTAACGTCAGGCGGCCGTCATGCATGTTTGTTACCATCGTGGTATAAAAAAATGTTTCTAGAATCTTATCGTTTAATGCATTGTCTTATTATATATTAACGTATTACCTAATAATATAGATTGATGTAAATATACGCATCATACCTTAAAATAAGATAAACCTTGATATTTGATGTAATAAGGTATTCTTTAATAGATATATGTAATTAGTGTATTTATATTATTTCAACTTCTTGAATTTTTGAAGTTATACTTCTTTTGGCGCGTTAGAGAATAATGATGAGAGTAAATTTTTAAGATGCGCGCGCACACCGTCACAAAAAACCGACACCCTGAAGTTATTACGATGCGCGCGCACACCGTCACGAAAAACCGACACCCTGAAGTTAGCTATAATCAACATTTTCTTTCTTTGTATTTGTTGTTTGTATTTCTCTGTATTAAAACTTTCAATGTATGAAATACCTTTTTTCTATTGTTAGTGTCGTTTTTTCTACAAACGTTAGAACAAGGCGAAAGATAAAATTTTTGAAAAGATTTTTATCATGTTACGCCAAAGAAATATAACTTCTAACGCGCGTACATAAGTACATACACACTTCTTTTTTTGTTACGATAATCTCTCTGTTCCATCGATAACCCTCATCAAATCTTTTCTACCACAATAGATACACAGTGTATATATACATTGATAATACAAAATTATTTTAAACTCTTAGATACAATATATAATACAAATTATTCAATTTCCATACATTATGGTAGATGGGTACTTAGCTCCGAGCAGGTACTAATTCTGCCCGTGCGGTTATTGTAAAGCACGACAAGGGTGTAATTTGGCAACACTCTCCGATGCTATCGCAACGCATTTCCCTCTGTATGGATGTACTTCCTGAACGCACCTGAGCCTTTCAGTATTTCCGGGCCGACGATACACTTGCACCCTTCTTGTATCAGGCTTAAACCTGAATCGCGATTCATCGGAAAACATAATTTTATTCCATTGTTCCTGGGTCCATGTTATGCGTTCTCTACACCATTCATATCGACGAGCGCGATTCCTGTGACGTATCGGTGGGCACCTTATTGGGCGTCGAGCTCGTAGGCCGTACTCATGCAGTCGATTTCGCACAGTTTGAGGACTTACATCAACACCACTTGAAATTTGTAGCCTCAAACTTGTCTCTCGAGCGGTTAACATCGGCTGGCGTCTTGCAGTCAGTTGTATGTACCGGTCTTACCGAGTGGTTGTACTCCTTTTACGGCCTGGATGCTGTTCAGCGGGTTCTCCTGTATTATTGTAGTGCTGCCAAAGACGACAAATAACACTTTTATGAATGCCAAAATGTCGAGATACTTGAGATTGATTACTTCCCGCTTGCAATATCCCTACAGCTCTTTGCATTTCATCTGCCATCAAATGACGTCGCTTCATGACGTTAAGAATATCTAACAATTCAATTTTGTCGCTAACTTTATTTAAATGGTTGGTAATATTATAAAATCAAGACTAAACGTAGCAATTAAAACGCACTTAAATTCAAACAAATTCGCAGTCTTTTGAATTTTATGAAAAAACAAAACATAATCTTTTTTTTTTTACAACCATCAATAATCATCAAAAGTCATCAATAACAAAAAAGTTTACTTACCTACGCACTTTGTTTGAGTAAATACTTAGAAGTTAATTAATATAAATGGTAAAATTTGTAATATCACGCATGTTGCTTAGACTTTTTTGATGTGTGTATCGGGTTTCAAAACGCTAAAAACGCCGATGTCTTGGGCAAAGAGCATAAAACTTTGACGTTTTTATTTTGACAGTCGGCGACGTGTCGCAGTATATAACAACAAGAATAGACTATTAAAAACTAATGACAAATTATCTATAAGTATATTTATTATTATCATAATACATATACATTATAATTTTATATCAAGTCGCAGCCAATGTTACATAGGTACATTACAGAATTATACAGTTCCAAGAGATATATTTAGAAAATGAAAAAATTGAGCCGTCACGGGACGCCTGGCAGACGTGAAACATTGTAATTGTTCTGTATAAGTTATATACCTAAAAGAATATTTTAAAAATTGCATTTTTGTTATAAGAAGCGTATATACTTATTAAAAACTTTATTTAGATATTACATACAGACACTTCATTCTTATTATATGTATAGAATAGAGAAGATGTAAAAATAATAAAGCACCGCTTTAAAAGCGAGTCTGCACGCAGTTTAAGCCTCATTAAATAAATAAAAGCAATAACATCCAACGCGTTACAGCGATTTGTTGACCGACCTTGTACTGTTTTTCTACTGATAAGCAATAAATAATAAAACATAACTTATTTAAGGAAATATCACGTTCTTATCCTTGTTATTGTAATTTCATATTGCAGGTCGTTTTGCTTTAATAATCAAATGTCTATTTAATATCATATATATTTAATTATAAATAACAACGCAAAACACATAAATAGAATAAAAGCAAACTATATGCTAAAAATATAGGGCCGGTAGAACAAGCTGAAAAAAAAATACTGCAATAGTTACAACATTTAATTAAAAAGCTCAAACAATAACAAATTATGTAATTCGACATCGTAATTTAAAATAATATGACTTCATATTTAAAAATATATTCCGCCACTTTGAGATCTGGGTCTTAAAAAATCAGCCGAGAGGTTAACAACCCCTGGACTGCCCAAAACCGTAAAGGTTTAAGCTCCATACAAACGAATGTAGATTTCATGAGACACAGGTCAACAGACTGTTGGCAACGTAAGTTTAAAAAGAATACCTGATTTATTATAAAACTTTGAAAAATAACAAATAATGAATTGCAATTATTCTTCTTAACGTATACGTACAAATATTCTTTACGTAAAACGTTTTTTTTTTATTATTGTTACGTTTGTACAAACTTTTTTTACTAAACCATGAAAATTACAATTTCGTCAAATTAAAAACGGGTCTTTAAAGAATCAGCCGAAGTGTTAATACTAAGTATAAAGATAGTTGTTAATTAAAGGGAACAGCGCGTACGCAGTTCCCACTACCAAAAATAACGCGCCCGAGTTATCCGCATTAGGGATAATCGCAGGGGTCAACCCGTCCGCAGTGCAATGGACAGGCCTCGCCCTGGGGGAACCGCCTACTTGATCACGGTTTCCCCTACGCCAGGTAAGTATGCGTTATTACTCTCATGCCGGTCGAGTCTATATTCCGGCGATGATCTTGACACCACGATACAGTTATTCGTACTGGGCGCGTAGCGCCATCTCTTGAGCTGTTCATAATACTGTAATTCGATACTACAAGGACAGCGTTGCACAATGGCCGATATGTAAGATCTTGTTCATTATGGAATGACGCAATTCAATCAAAAATAACGTTATGGAACTTATACTGGAAAACTTTAATACGTAATGAATTCTATATTTAATAAGCTTTGCGTTATCTAGTACTTTATGGTTATCAGTTTAGTAGTTCCTTGTGTACTGTTCGGAAATTGTCTGAATACATTCATAATGATGCAAAGTGGCCTATAATTAACAATTATCTTATTAGTGTTTGTTCATATTACGTAATTTAGAGGTCATCTACATTCATTTTTTTTTTGTTATTTATTAGTGTAAACAATGATGGAAATGTAACCTTGTCTAATATCAAATTGTTAAGCGTCACTACAATTTACTGTCAGCTGCTAATAATTCATAATATACACTCGAATGCAAAACTACATATTAAAAAAAATGTATTAAAGAAATGTAAAATTGTGAGTGGGTGTGTAAATTACAGAAAAGCTTTTTCAAAAACATTTGTAATTACGACACGCACGCCAACTGTAACATGTAACGTGTAGTAATATCTTCAGCGTGGCTTCACCACCTAGTATTATGAACCACCTAGTAGTACCATGTATTATAAATTTAATTGAAATAATAATATTTTTGTGGTATAAACGAACAGCCGTACTGCACGCACGAAGCCTTCAAACACAGAACAGTCGTTAATGTCAGTGTAATCTGTAAATCATAGTTCGACCTAAGGCCCCTGACCCTTGGTCATTTGGATTTTACTAATTACTGATGATTTTTAAAGATCAAAGACATTGTAAATGAAGCTTATAATTTACGTACGAACAAAAAAATAACCGGCAGTGCTAAGCAGGTTGGGGTCATTTTTTGTCACTTCATGGTAATTTTTAAACACTAAGTTATTTATGTTAATGACATATTAATATTTTGTGCATTTGTTTATTACTTTAAGTAGAATTTAAAAAATAATAACTATTGATTTTATATATAATGAAATGTATATGTTATCGATACAAACTCCTAATTAAATATTACATGTGCGAATGATAATTTGTATATTTGTTCATTATGCTTTGAGGACTTGACTATGCACTCGAAGATAATAAAATTCTACATACACGTTTTCCGAAGAGTACAAAACGACATAAGGTAGCTTTCATCCGAACAAAACTACAAGCAAAAGTCATTTTACTGTATTCCTGAATTAAATATAAATATATTTAATTATCTCCTTATTCCCCCCCCCCTCCATTTGGAGATAATCTTTCAATATCCGCAGCTAGTCATTAGCTATTTCATTATCTATAAATAATATAAGAATGTAAATCAGACGTGTTTATACTTTTTAAATTATTGTAAAAAAATTGTTGCAGGTATAAAAGTAATAAAATACAATTAAATCATTTTTTTAAATGTCTGCCTTTTGCCCACTGCTTTTACGATAAAACCTTTTCAAGAAAATTATAAAGCATATATATTTTAACGGTTTTATATATATACCTATGTTTTACATTCTATTAATCTAATTTATCCAATAAGTAAGCCACTGACGGCACTACCAGTTTATACATTTTCTAACGTAGTTTTGAATGATTACCCGCGACACAGGATTCAGTTCCTAGTGCGGGAACCTACAGTTATTTTTATGCATTGTAACATCATTTTGTTAAATAAATACTTTTTTTTATCTTCAAGTAACTTTTAGTGTTTATTTCATTAAAATCGGTTCGGTCTATTAAGTTATTGTAATTTTAATGACGACGCGGCTTAAGTAGAGAGAAAAGCAGATAAGTGATTAGAATTTGTTCCGTACTTTTGTTATCTGTAGTAATTTATATGTTAGCACAAATCTTTTATTTTCATATTACTTTATCTTTTAAAAGGAATGTATCTGTCCACTACTTTTCGTGAACGCACCTTTAAAAACGTTCGCAAGTGCTGCCCTCTAAGGCAAAACAGTTTACCTTTGAATCTAGCAACATACAAAACCGCTCTGAGTTATCTGCGCTAATAAACATTGCAAAACCGGTACAAATATCTAACAAACAAACTATTAAAAGAAATTAAGTGCCAGTGTAAACTTTGTGTCCTTTATTAACAAACCAGCGATCTAAGCCACGAACCAAGCCGGGGTACCCCGAAGAAGAGGATCTCCTAGTGCGGGTGAGTGGTGGATACAGTCCTCCTAAATTCATTTCCTATACACTAAATTATTCATAAACAATGTATGTATATTTTGAGACAGTAATTATGTGCTATTAATTTTAGTAGGGATAATTTTCAAACCTGTACGAGTAGAGTTACCAATTCTTTCGTTATATATATATATTCACAAAAATCGTACAAATATTTTACGAGTACCGCAAGTACCCCTTATTTTGCTTATAAAAATTATAAAATGAACATTAAATGAGAGGGTAAATATTATTGTGATAATTAAGATTTTTTCTGTATAATCCATAATTTTTTTGTAAAAAGTAACTAGTTTTAGTCAGCAATCTTGTTTTGTATAATTAAAATAACTTTTGATGTAATTTGTATTCGTTCGACATTTTCTTGAACATTACGATACTACGATACTACGAACTCAACTCACAGTAAAATATGACAATTTCACTTTTTTGTAGTTGCCATGACATGGATTTTTTTTTATACAGGCAATCATTTTTATTTTTTTTTGTGAAAAAAAGACACTTTTATTACTTTTTAATGCAAAATGTAATATAAAATACATAAGTAATTAAATATTTGATCATTTCTACTCAAATACCTTTATAAATATATTTTTTTTGTATGTTGGTAAAAGTTCGGTTAATTTCAGCACTATATTTTAGGTATCCCCTAACTAGGGGACCAATACAATGGTGAAAAGCAATTTGTGTTAGGAAGTATGTTAGGGGATTACTTATCTTAAGTGGCCCTTAGTTAAGGGTTCGTTAAGGGATTGTTGGTGAAAACGGGCATTAGATGGGCATACTTACAGTATTGACATATAAAAACCCAAGACACAGTCTCGAATAAAAGTAGCGCTACAAACCGTCCCGCAAAAACTCCCCAATATACATACGTGGTTATAGTTATGCGATAAACTTATGATTTTGCAAATTCGACCTTGTTGTTATTACAAGGACGCAAGCTACGCGAGACTATTTGAAATTAGTGCATAATCCGAAATTATGCGCTCATTTTTTTGTGCCGGCTGTGAGACGTTAAATGTGCATCTTGGGTTTTTCTATATCAATGACATACGGTAATAAATCACTTGTAGACTTTTAGAAAAGGAGACGCGCCGTCATATTAAAAAAAATGAAGTGACTAACAGCTTACTTCAGCACTACTCTTGAGGCGTCAACTAGATGCGAATGCATTGTAAAATATAATTTACCTGTGGTAGTAATAAAATAATTCTAAACTGAACTTTATTTAAATAAAAAAATTCTTTATAGAGATTGCATTGTAGCCAATATCTTGGACAGGAATCTGAAAAGGGTTCTTTGTAATCACATCGATATTTACTCGTACTATCCCCACCCGGTATATACGAATTATATCTATTGTACAAAAGAGAAAATGCCGAGGAGTAAGGAAACATCGAGTGTTTGTAGGTGGTAGAACGATGCTGAAGCTATTACTGGTTTCAGCATCAATAGGCCGACGCGTCCCCGGTACTACCACCCGACCCACAGAAACACCCACGGGAAGTAACAGTGCTTGCATTGTTGCGTTTCGTTCGGTCAGTGAGAGCGCCGGAGGCCCACCTCCCCTCTCAAAACACAGGCTGGTAACGAACTCGCGACTCCCCTGGTGTTGCTAGTGTCTACGGACGGTGGTGCTCACTTAACCACCACCAGTTCGTTGGCATCCTATGATATAAAAAAGAGTTTGATAATTGAAATGCAACCACCAATATGCATGTATAAAAAAAATCTTAATATTATAACCCACTTTGGTGCGACACGTTTTGGTACCAGATATTTTCAGACCAAGTATCCAACGTTTTTCTATCATACAAGTGTTTCAATCGAAATTGGGTAAAAATGTTATTCGGATTTATTGGGATTTCTTGTGTAAAAATGTTAATTTTTTGGGGAAAACCGTTATTCAAATACATATAAAAAAATTGGCCCAGGGCATCACTCACCTGATTTTCGCCACTGACATCAACATAATGCGCTTTAGCTTCAATGGCCGCACGAACAACCGGTTCACCATACAAGTGGTACGGTCCGACGCAGTTAACAATAACCTTTGTTTGACTACACATCACCTTTAAAGACTGTTCATCGTCGACTTGCGCTATTATCACCTTCACATTAGAAAGATCCTCATCTATAAATTAAAAAAAAGTATAGCCAAAAACGGTCCAACTACAACTAAGACGCAATAAATAAGAAAAAAATACCAAAATCGGTCAAATCGTTTAGATATATTTCGAACCCACAGTACACCAGAATTTTATATATCTATACTAATATTATAAAGAGGTACAGTTTGTGAATTTGTGAGTTTGTGACGTTGTAAGGGGTAATCTCAGGAACCACTAGTCCGATTTGGAAAATTCTTTCAGTGTTATATAGCTCATTTATCAGAGAAGGTTATAGGCTATATATCATCACGCTAAAACACATAGGAGCGGAGCAGCAATGAAGAATGTTGCAAAATCGGGATATTTTTTCCTTTTCAAAGCTTCCGCTGCGTCTTAGCGCAAGATAACCATTCCACGCGTACGAAGTCACGGGCAGAAGCTATTAACTAATTATATTATCTATAATCTATACTAATATTATAAAGAGGTAGAGTTTGTGACGTTGTAAGGGGTAATCTCAGGAACTACTGGTCCGATTTGGAAAATTCTTTCAGTGTTATAAAATCGGGGTATTTTTTCCTTTTCAGAGCCTCCGCTGCGTCTTAGCGCAAGATAACCATTCCACGTGTACGAAGTCACGGGCAGAAGCTATTAACTAATTATATTATCTATAATCTATACTAATATTATAAAGAGGTAGAGTTTGTGAATTTGTGAGTTTGTGAGGTTGTAAGGGGTAATCTCAGGAACTACAGGTCCGATTTGGAAAATTCTTTCAGTGTTATATAGCTCATTTATCAGGGAAGCTTATAGGCTATATATCATTACGCTAAGACCCATAGGAGCTGAGCAGCAATGAATAATGTTGCAAAATCGAGGTATTTTTATCCTTTTCAGAGCTTCCGCTGCGTCTTAGCGCAAGATAACCATTCCACGTGTACGAAGTCACGGGCAGAAGCTATTAACTAATTATATTATCTATAATCTATACTAATATTATAAAGAGGTAGAGTTTGTGACGTCGTAAGGGGTAAACTCAGGAACTACTGGTCCGATTTGGAAAATTCTTTCAGCGTTATATAGCTCATTTATCAGGGAAGCTTATAGCGATATAGTCCCATAACTTACGTTTGGCGTGCCCACCTGCCCCTCAGGCAGGGAGGTTGTTTCGCGGCCCCCCTCCCCCCTTAAGCCACCGGGATGGCTGACCTAGAGCATCTGGCTAGGTTCCGCGATTTCCTGCTACAGCAGGGTCCGAATGCAAACGTCGCGACCGCGTACAACAATTTCATTGCGTTGTTCTCAGAGAACACGCAATACATCTCCCGCCTTGCAACCGCGAACTCTTTCACGGCCCTCTCGCTGCAATCACGGCTAAATGACGCCGATAGGGAGATTTCGGAAATCCCCACGCGGGTTGAGACACTGTATATCCAGTTCTCGACGAGCAACGGATTTCCGTTATTTCACTGAATTTACCAACAGATATAGTGAGTCACTTTGTCGCGTTGTTACTTGTTTAAATATAAAGTAAATTTTCAAAAAAAAGTATTAACCGACTTCAATATCAATCAAAAACCCATAAGGCACTAAAAAGCGGAAAATAAATAGTTTATCAAATTAACCAAATTAAATAAAACATATGAATATGTGATTAGAGAATATATTACCGTTTTTCGAAGTAATTATGACCCAAATAGTAAAGATATTACCATTATTCGAAGTGATTATGACCTCATTAGTAAAGATGTTTTACCATTTTTCGAAGTTATGATGACCTGATTAGAGAATATATTACCGTTTTTCGAAGTAATTATGACCCAAATAGTAAAGATATTACCGTTATTCGAAGTAATTATGACCTCATTAGTAAAGATGTTTTACCATTTTTCGAAGTTATGATGACCTAATTAGAGAATATATTACCGTTTGTCGAAGTAATTATGACCCAATTAAAAACATTTCTATTTTTCGAAGTAACCATTGTCAAGATTTCACGCCTTAACTATTCACCCAATCACCATTAAATTTCGCATATATATTATCAGGGATACAGAAAATTATATATATGTTATTAGCAATAATTATAGAACATGACTTTTTACTTTATATATGAAAATAATCTCAAAAACCAATGAAACTAAAACGTTCTAAATTTTTAACCATCCCCTGTAAAATTAAGTTTAGTGCAGATACGCGCTCTTTAAATATGGTACATACGCGGACTTGCACTGTCCCCGACGATATGGTACCTTAATCTAGTATCATTATATTGCAAAAGCCATTTATAAATAAAGATGAAATCCGTAATTTTCGTTAGGTTAAAGTTTGTAATAATAATGTTATAAAAAATTTCAGTGGCGAGAAACGTCTAGGAGACGACAGTAAAGAAATCGACGACCTTATCGAAGCGCACGGCAATAAAAAGAAGAAGAAAAAGAAACACGTCAGAAATCAAGTGTAAACGTTATCTAATAAATAACAAAACTTTGGACTTGTTTTATTTTAAATCTATATAAATAAAGATCAATTGCCGAATGTATGTATGGATGTAAGTGCAACGCTTTAAAATGGTTACAACTATTTGCAAAATTCAATTTTTTTGGTTATATTAGTAATTGTCAGGGCAAGGTTTGTATTAAAGAAGATGTTTAAAAAATTGTACGGAAAAGTAAAAAAATCCATATAAGTGAATGAACGAGACAGAAAACGGCATTTTAAAAAGTACCAAAAATGTCAATTTTTGGTACTCGCAACACAGTACTTAGGGAACGTACCCAAACCACGAACTCAAATCTGTCAACTTTTTAAACCCCTCCCTCCCCCCAGTGACCATCCCTGGTATATGAGGAGACCCCCTCCCTCCCAAACCAGTTTTCACGTGGTAGTTTATAAATAACGTTTTTTAATCATTTTTTGCAAACAGAAAGTACAAAAAATATATATATTTGGCTCATATTTATCTCTATTATTATACAGTGCTTGCCGCGTGAGGCGAAAAGTACATACATGCATACTTATAGTTATCAGTGAAAATAGTATATTACATTACATACCTAGGCCAGTAAAATAATCCCAAATCACATAATTGTTGGTCCAGACGAACCCGAGGCTGAGAAACATGTGACCTGTGACTTTTTTTTACTGGCAAAAATGTTTATAGTATTTTAGCTCGACGAAACTTGAAAAGTGGTAAATGCGATTAGCACTGCAGCCAGAAAGTTGTCATTTTTCGACCGGAGGACAGAAAAATATTACAAAGAAGAAAAAAGTTATATATAAAAACATCGTGACAAGACATCATTTAAAAAACAATTCTTTCTTTCTTTTTGTATTGACAAGGACCCCTGGAACACATTTTCGGCGCTTTATTGACCACCGAAGCACATTCTCAGTGAGGAGCAGTAAGACCTTGGGAGATCATTTCATAGCAGCAGGTGATTACAGCGCCAATCATTCATTTTGGGGCTACAGACTCTAATTATCAAGAGACCACGAACTTCTGAAATATGTGCCGGCAAGGGATATGAATATGATTTCAACAGGTCAATCCAAGTGATAAAAATAAGATACCAGATGTTATTGACTTTTATATTACCAAAGGAATAGCAAAAAATTACATATCCTGTTGTTGGGATGCTAAGATTGGACCAATCTCCTATTTTGTTCGAAATTAAAACTAAAGTCAAAGAAACTATCAAAAATACACTTAGCAAAAGGACTAACTCGTCTCTTTTCCGCTATCATAAAAACAATTCGCTGTACCTATTCAACTCTAAACAGAAAATAATATCGTAATTGTTGTCGAGATTTTTAATATAAATTTTCAAAATGCTGCATGGAATTCGATTCCGATAAATGAATGCATTTCTGCTGATCGAATGATATCACCCAACATTATGGCAATAAAATAGATGCCTCAAGGTAAATAAACGCTAAAATAATACTATAAGGGAGCACATTATTGAACATGACCGAAATTCAGGAATATAGCCATATTTTGAGAGCTTTGATAGAACCATATCCACATGTTATTTTCCTTATGGAAAGCAAAAAGGAAAATTAAACGACTCAAATCAATTTCCGCTCCACTAACGAAAACAAACAAAAGCTGGTCATGCAGTAACGTTACAGCTTATACGTTTTCAGAACGCCTGATCAATGTTTTTAGCTCTACCCTTAAGAAGATGTGCAGGAATAAGAAAAAAGTTTCATACGATTCCTTAACTTCCTGAATCTGGATCAAAATACACCGTAATTATTTACAAAAGAAGAAGTTAAAGGTAATGCTTAATGCCGACCCCAAGAAATCACCAAGTTACGATCTCATTATCAATAAAGTGCTGCAAGAATTACCTGACTAAACAACCCAATCACAGCAATTTTAAACACAATGATGGGACTTCAACTAATTCCACCCAAGAGACCCCCGATCAAATTCACAGGCTGGATAATGAGATAGTCAAGTCTTTCGAAAGGATTAATGCTGCACTAATGAATTTCTGTGAAAGTGTGGCATGAGGGTCTACTATTTAAGGTTAAATCTTTGTTACCTAACTATATCTATACAATTCTGAAGTCTTTCATAGAAAACACACATTTTCTAGTTTTGCATCGGGAGGCTCTCACACTGGCCTGTGTTATAATATATTAATGCAGGAGTGCCTCAAGTTGGCCCGACCAC
>MU159886.1:4325-23836 GCA_015888305.1 Antheraea pernyi | reverse complement strand
ATTCCTGGCAACGAAGCCGCCGATGAGCTTGCAAGGGCAGGTGCTATGGGAATACACATTGGCCCTGAACCATTTTGTGGAATACCCAAAAGCCTAGCTCTCTTGACCCTTAGAAACCATTACAATCAAGAAGCCAAAAGATTCTGGCATAACTTGCCAGGACAAAACCATTCCAAAGAACTCATCAGGGCATTTAATCAGCGATATGCTGGCAAGGCCCTGGCACTCGGTAGGAATCAATTACGGGTTTTAGTGAGAGCACTCACTGGACACTGCTGCCTTAAAAAGCACCTGTACAACATCGGTGTCCAGAGCACAAGAGAGTGCAGATTTTGTGATGGTGCGGATGAGACCCCCAAACACCTCTTGTGTGAATGTGATCCACTGAAGCCTACACGAAACCGGATTCTGGGAAAGCATGTATTGCCTCCGGATGAGGTACAGATGCTCTCAGCCAAAAAAGTCCTGCAGTTTTTAAATACTATAGGACTAGGCGGAGAGCTTTAGTAATATGGGGCGATCACAATAGATCAACACTGGTCGCAGTGATACAGGATTAAAGACCTGCATAGCCCCTTTTCCAGAATAAGAATACACATATAGAGCAAATAAAATGTCTAGAGCGATCTCTATTGTTACAGGAGGAAACGAACTACAACGAAGCGGCAATATCTATTGACCGAAAGTAGCAACGAAACGAATGAACTACAACATTACGTATAATCGCTCGTGAATACTTCGAAGGCCAATAGATGGCAGATCATTCGTCTTCTACAATATGATTTAGCTATATTATTACGTAAAATCACCACCTCATAAATAAACGCGTATTTATCTCGCATTTGTTATTGTCATCCATCATCATCAGTCTGTAAGAGACCCACTGTAGGGCCATAATCCTCTTCCCGAAGCTACAATGAAATATTTATAAATGTTAATCTTCCATGTACATTATCACAGTTTATAATTGAAAATAAATAAAAATATAACACAGCTACCATTATGTGAATATTAAATTATTTATAGGTAGCAAATAAAACTACATACATTTTGTATGCTGTAAAAGCATTTATTATACAAAATAACGTTTACAAATACGTGCAAAATGTAAATTAAATAGCAATCTCTTACAACGAACGCGACATAATAAAATATGACCACAGAAAATAACTTTTATTTTTATTATTCTAAGAGTATATGCATGGAATACTCTTTTTTTATGTGTAGTTTATTTTTATACGAATATAATTAGATGATACAGATGGGAGCTTGGAGTTTAAGGGCTGTCAATTAATTACGGGTGGCATTTTTGAGGATTTTGACCCCCCCCTTTCCTCTATAATATCATGTGAGGTATTTCTAAATTTGTATTCTGAGTAAAAAACACAATTTGCTTTATTATTTTTACATATTACTAATATTACATTCAATTACAATTATTATTACATTACACCTCAATACCTATATTGATACTAAATAACTTTACATCTAGTCATAGATTAACATATAGATGAATTGTGTTAGATTTGGGTATATAGTTTAGTCTAGAAATATGTTTTACTTTAAGATAACCTAATTTTGTCATATTGTTTCACTATTTTTGTTAAAAAAAGGGATATTTGCTGTAAACCCCTCTCTTCTCCACGTGAGATATGGTGAGATTAAGCTTAACCCCCTCCCCTCCTGATGCTCTCACGTAATTCTTGTACGCCCCCTAATTAATTCGACAACAGAAATAGAATTATTTATTATCAAACTACAGCTATGAATAGGTTTTTTTTAAAATTTTATTCTTTATTTTATTTATTTTTAATTTTACTCATAGTCAAATAGCAAAGGAGGATAAGTAACTCATCGCTTTTTTTACCACATATGGACAAGTTCCATATTTACTTTTAAAGTTGGATTAGATCATCTATTATAAATAACTGTTAAGAGATATAGAACTAAAAAAAAACGAGATTATATAAAAGGCACAATGAATAGCATAGACAAGACCACTTCTTTTTTTATTTATTTAGTAACATTGGTGTCGAGGATTTCAAAAATGAATTTGTTCTCGTTGAGTTTGTCGATGAGACTCGTGTTGTGGAAGGCGACGGCGGTGGTCACCACTCCGCCGCTGTTAACATAAATATTTATATCAATTTATATCTTCGACAAGTGTTATATACCAACCTTACTACAGTAGAAGAGTAATCACTTATAGAAATAAAATTTATTTAGCCCCTGGACACTTCAAAACCATAAGGATTTAGGTTCCATACAAACCAATGTAAGAAGACCTAAATAGGTCAACAGACAGTGTGGCAGAATAAGTAAAAAAAATCCGTTTCTATAATATTACAATTAATGAAAAAACCTCAACAATAACGAATTATGTAACGTAAAATTACAATTTTAATAAAATGGCTAGTTATTTAAAAACATGATCCGTCATTTTGAGATCCTAGTCTTAAAAAATCAGCTGAGTGGTTAAACGTATCTGAGAGTAAATTAGACGCCGCTTTCTATGATGTCACATTACGGAAGCATTATGGCTACGTAACTTCCGTTATAATATACAAAAGAGACTTTAATGTTTTATATAGTATTACTAGTTGAGCCAGCCACGCGTTGCTGTGGCTCAGTTATTGCATGTGGAATTAAAATTACTAGTGGGCGCCCAGAGGTCGACATTCGACCATAGATCATTGATTTTTTAAAGTTTGAATTTTATTAGGGTTCTTTTGTCAAAGGGATATTATGTTATAATATCATTGTAGAATGTAGAATGAAAAAGGGTAATTGGAACGTAAGAGTAAAATAATACATACAGTCGAGCATAGCAAACTTTTTTGAAGTTATTGACAGATGTCAAAATGTCTTTTTTATTTACATGTGTGTATATGTTGTGTAAAATTGAAGCAGTAGTGTGAGTAATGCTTATTTTAATTAATTTAATGTACTTCTAATGCATTTTATATAAAATAAATAACTTTCTGCACTTCTCCTCCATATAAACTGTAACTATGCCAAATTTCACGTTCATCCGTTCGCCCAATTCCGTTAAAAAGGGATACAAAATTTAGGCTTCACGTATTAATATATAGATGATTAGCTTTGCCCAAATGCAAGACCAAGGCGAAATTAGTTTTGCGTCAATATACCTGGTCTTGATATTGCACCCTCAGTCTTGGTCTTGATCTTGCAGCAAAAGTCTTGCAAGTCGTGTAAATCTTGCAATTAGTTATTAGCCTATTGCTTATTCATCAAACACGTTGGGTTAGGCTTTAGAACAATGTAACAGATAGGTACATTTTGAACTTATATTTACATAAACATAGTAAAGTTCAATTAAATTCATAACGAACAAGAATTTAAAAGAATATCTACAAAAATAAAGATATGCAATTCTTTCTTGTAAAAAGGTGGTAGATGCTTTCTTAAGCATGGAGTGTTTGTATTTTTCATTTCTTTTTTTAATTTCTTATAAATATATAATATATAATTCTTATAAATACTACTACTATTATCCGATACGAAATATGTATAAGAGTCGTTGAAGTATGTATGCGGACGACTTGTCCAGTATATAGTGGTCGATTGCCTTTTAAGGCTTTCAGCCACAGTTGACAGCCAATAATAATCAAGATACATGAACAGCCTATACTTCCAACCAATGGCGTCTCACACCGAGGTAAATAATGAACAGCCAATAACCTCAACCAATAACATTTGAGGTCATTAGTGACTCCCCCGATATAGTCAATAGCACAGTATGCAAGTCAATAGTAGCTCTCCCGATATATAAAATCGTTCAAAAACCAAATAGAACTACTGCTCTGAATGAGAGTGTTCTTATACAAGTAAAATGATTTGTGAATTATTATTTTTGCAATACAGATTACAAATAATATATAATTTATAAAATTTATTTTAATTATAAAAAGTTAACTAGTGAGCCATGGACAAAAGATTTATCTGTCATGTTATTTATTAATAATCTTTGTAATATATAAAAATTCAAATAAAATCAGAAACTACTCGACCAATCTTCATGAAAGTTGGCATTTATGTATAATTTGGTCCAACTTGAATGGCGCTTTAGATTAGTTTTATAACAAATTTAACCCAAAATGTATACACGAATAATTGTAAAAAAAGGTTAAATTGTAAAAAAATCCTCCGCCCGTTCTAACCAATATGGAAGTATCAGTGTGTACGATAGGTATGACCGGTCATCCGTCCATTGTATTAGTGTCCGCGTACCTCTCACCGAACAAAGAGTTGTTACAAACAGATTTACGAGCGCTGCTCAACTTAGGAGATTCAGTTATTATAGCGGGGGACCTCAACTGCGGGAACGTTATCTGGAATAGTCCGAGAACCTCTCGTAACGGGAGGATACTCAACAAACTAGGTAGGGTCCTCGCATTTGACGTCATAGCCCCTCCGGAACCCACACACTATCAAGACAACTGTCGCCCGTCAGTACTAGACATAGCTCTTTTAAAAAATATCCACGCTTCGGGTACGACTCATACAAGTCGCACACGAACTTGATTCAGATCACCGCCAGGTAGTATTGCAGTTAGGTTTCGATTCAGATTTCACCCCTCCGTCGGTCAGGGTGGCTGATTATGTTAGTTTAGCTCGTTATTTTAAAGAAAATCCATCGTCTGACATTTTAGACGGGATCCCAGACGTGTTGACGTCTAGAGCCGACGCGGATTCGGCTATCAATTCCCTGGTCGACTATCTTCAGACCGCCGTCAGAGAGACCTCGAAAGAGGTACAAGCGGCGAACGATCGCCGCTTTATACTCCCTGACGACGTGAAAGCGTTGATCACGGAAAAGAACGCCGCGAATCGAGCTCACGACGCTTACCCGTCTGTAGAGAACCGCGATCGATTACGCTCACTACGTAAATTAGTTAAAACTCGTACCTCTGAGATTCGGGGCGACAAGTGGGACAGACTTCTGGAGGATCTCCGGCCGTCTCACCTGTCGTACTGGAGACTCACGCGCACTTTAAAATCAGATCTCGCCACTCCGATGCCTCCTCTCGACAGAGGCCCCGGGTTGCCTCCCGCGTTCGATAGTATAGATAAAGCAGAATGTCTAGCCGCGAGTTTAGAGAAACAGTGTTCGCCAAACACTGATAATACTGATACTGTTCATATCGGTTCGATCGAGTCGTCGGTAGAGCATGCACTCGCATCTCCACCCGCGGATACCCTAACCTCGATAACTTTTGACGAAGTCTCGGCCGCCATAAAGCGTCTCAAACTTAGAAAGTCCCCAGGTCCCGATGGAATCAGGAACGAGGTGCTGAGACTCCTTCCTGACCACATCATAGCTCTATTGGTCTGCATCTTCAATGCGGCCATGTCCCAGGGCCACTTTCCAGCCGCCTGGAAGAAGGCCGTAGTGATAGGCATACACAAGCCCGGCAAAAAAGCTACGCTTCCCGATAGCTATCGCCCGATCAGCCTGTTAGATACATTAGGTAAATTATACGAGCGGCTCCTTCTGAACCGCCTCCAGGTCTCGATTACAGATTTAAAATTAATACCACCTGAGCAGTTCGGATTTCGTGCCGAACACTCTTGCACGAATCAAGTACACCGCCTCACGGAGTACATTTTCTCTAATTTTAATGCCGACCCGAAACGTAAACCGAAACGCACAATTGCAGTTTTTTTCGATGTCGCCAAAGCCTTCGATAAGGTCTGGCATGGAGGGCTCATCCATAAATTATGTAAATATCACGTACCCGATAAGTTAATACATATTATCCACGATTTTCTCACTGATAGGACTTTCCGCTTTAGAGTGGATGGGGAACTATCCCTGCCCCACCCGATACGCTCAGGTGTGCCACAGGGCTCCATACTCGCGCCCTCGCTTTTCAATCTGTTCATCAGTGACCTACCTCGGTCTAAACGGGTCGAGGTAGGTTGCTATGCTGACGATACCGTTATTTACACTTCCAGCTTGCGGTCAGACTTTCTTAGGAAGCGCATCGAAAAGGCCGTTTGCACACTCGGTGAATGGTTTCGTCGATGGCGCATAGAAGTTAATCCTGATAAGAGCGCCGCGATACTCTTCGATCCTTTACGACGTAATAATAACCTCGAGCCCATCAGGCTATACGGAACCGATATACCTTGGGCCGACGAGGTCAAATATCTCGGTGTTACATTAGATAAACATTTAAATTTCGAGTCACATATAGATAGAGTACGAACTGAGTGTGCTGCGTGGGGGGAGCAGCGCCGCATCCTGGCGGCGGCCGTGGGAGCGGACTTATCGCTGCCGAGCGTGGTCTCGGCCATCCTCGGCAGCGAGTAATTTTTACTAGTATTAACTGTTAAAACATTTCAATTCAAAAATACTTTATTCAGTTTAGGCACTAATAAGGCACTTTTGAACGTCAAAACTACCACTGGTTCGGTAAACAACCCAGTCATCGAGAAGAACTGGCAAAAAACTCGATCAGGTACATCTTTTTAACATATATATTTCCAATACATCATACAATCGTTTTTAGTAGATGCGCAGAGAGGAGTCAATTCCAGACATACTATCGTTCACATATAGATCCACTCTATAATTTTAAAGCCTTTATTTAAACTTACAGTCCGGCAAATCGGTAACATGCTTAGAGACTTAATAAGTATACAATAGTATAACCTAACACTATTACCTAAAAAACTATTACTGGATTTGCTAAGTCTGAAACATGGGACGACCAGTTTGTTACAGTAAATGCAGTTTTAACGGACGGACATACATTAAACTATCAAGAAAGTATTGGGCGAGTAGATTTAAGATACCGAATACTTGGAAATTCATGTTTAATGATTCGCGAGGTCCCACGTTATATATTGCTCGAACTGCCCGTTTTAGTAATATGGTGTCTACCTCAGCAGTCGTATAGCGTAGTCAGATCGAAAAAAAAAAAAGGAAAAAAAATTCGTGTTCAGATAATTATGCTGAATATTAGAAAAATCAATCTGTATTGCCATTAATTTCATCTTTTTGTAAATTTCACTAAAATAAATTTATCTATTTTGTTTGTATACGATGCAATTAATTTTGTTCTGTTTGTACCATTCACGTCAAGACCAATTAATGAGTCTCTCATTTGAATTAGCAATAAATGGTCAAATTGAAATGTTTATATTAAAACTTACGTGTTTGGCATTTTATCCACTTCCTTTAGAATGGTGATAGCAGACAAGAGCAGCGACACGACGGTCGCGCCGTACCCCGGGTTAGTCCCAGAAACCTGTACACACCAGATAACACCCAATTTTATATTTTTAACCGACTTCAAAAAAAGGAGGAGGTTATCAATTCGTCTGTATTTTTTTTTTATGTTTGTTACCTCATAACTTTGGACTGGGTGAACCGATTTTGATTATTCCTTTTTTATTTGAAAGCTGGTGCTTCCCATGTGGTCCCATTTCAATTTGGTCCAGTTCCGACAACGGCATCCAGCGCAAAACCGTATAAGTTTTAAATTTGCATTAAGTATGTACACGACAAATAGACGAATAACTCAATATCACGCTAGGATAAGGATGTACTTCAAGGGTAGTTTGATAAGAGTTTGGTTAGGTTCTGATTATGGGATCCGTGGAGGAGAAGTGCAGAAAGCTATTTTTTTTATATAAAATGTATTGCAAGAATATTAAATTAATTAAAATATACATTACTCACACTACTGCTAGAATTTTACACAACATATACACACATGTAAATAAAAAAGACATTTTGACATCTGTCAATAAAGGACTTCAAAAAAGATTGTGAAGGAGGTTGCTATACTCGACTGTATGTATTATTTTACTTTTACGTTCCAATTACCCTTTTTCATTCTACATTCAACAATGATATTATAACATACAACTATTATTATAATATTTATCCCTTTAAAAATCAATAAACTATGGTCGAATGTCGACCACTGGGCGCATACTAGTCAGTATAAATGGACTTTTACTCTTACACGCAAATATACAGATTTTGCTTTGAATGCTCAGATAACTTTCTTTTTCGAACTTATTATACGCTATTGGCGTGATGGGTCTTCCCAGGTCCATGGGACTAATGGGTCTAGCAAAAAACTCAAGGGTACCAAAGTTGCTGAACTTGTTGACCTATTTGCCTTGTATGTAACAAGGCGATTCTTACTAAATTAAACTAGCTAAGGCTAATCATAGATGTACACATTAGTGAAGCATACATGTGTATAAGCACGCACTCACTCAGGTGGTAGAGCCACTCTTAAGCTATTACTGGTTTCAGCATGAATGGGTCGGCTCGGCAAAACCGACGTGAAGTAACAGTGCCTGCGTTGTTGCGTTTCGTTTGGTCCGTGAAAGCGCCGAATAACCCACCTCCCCTCCCCACTTCCTTACTGCTCCTCCCCAATTACAGGGTGGCAACGCACTTGTTGCAAGTGTCTATGGACGGTGGTGATCACTTAACATCAGGTGATCCACCGGTTTGTTTGCCTACCATGATATAAAAAAAAAAGTATTTTGTATCTCCCAACTCGGCTAAATTAAACAAACCGAGTTGACAAACATGGGAAAAGAGAAAAACACTTCCACCATATGTGTACCTGTGTGTGTGCGGATGATCTGTGTTGTGTGTGTTAAGCTAGTGAGTGAAAATATTCAGTGTCAATGTATCGCGCTAGCAGTTTGCTCGAAAGCTCCACTTCGGGGTATGGAATCTAAGATATAAACTTGATAATTTAATAAACTTTTAGAGTTAAACGAAACTAACATGATAAGTGTTGCCAATTATAAAGACACAAACGTTTTAATCAATTTTAGAAATGTCTATCTGTCTGTTTGTATGAACACGCATCACCGCGAAAGTACTGCGTTCATTATAAAAACTCTCGATGAAAATCACAAAGCAAATCTTAGAGTAATATTTAGTCTTTGTTTCATTAAAATCGGTTCACTATATCAAAAGTTATTGTAATTTTAATGAAGACACAACTTATATGATATACATATATGACAAATATATACGTCGGGGCAGCGTTAAAATGGCGTCCATGTAAAAGTATGACATCATCCCTAGTGACGTCATAGTCATAATTCGATTGATCAATCCACCAAGAACACTCGAACAAATCGTTAACAGATTATACAAACATAACACTGACAGCTCAACTGTCTGAGCGAGGATGCCCAGTATCTAGTCGCCGGTCGCCATTTAAGGCGCCAAGATACATAAACAACCTATACTTCCAACCAATGGCGTCTCACACCGAGGTAAATAATGAACAGTCAATAACCTCAACCAATGGCATTTGAGGTCATTAGTGACTCCCCCGATATAGTAAATAACACAGTATGCAAGTCAATAGAGCTCTCCCGATATATAAATTCGTTCAAAAACCAAATAGAACTACTGCTCTGCATGAAAGTGTTCACAAGTAAAATGATTTGTGAATTATTATTTTTCCAATACAGATTAAAAATAATATATAATTTATAAAATGTATTTTAATTATAAAAAGCTAACTAGTGAACCATGGACAAAAGATTTACCTGTCATGTTATTTATTAATAATCTTTGTAATATATAAAAATCCAGATGAAATCCGAAACTACTCGAGCAATCTTCATGAAACTTGGCATTTATGTCCTAGTCCGGTGAAGCTGTTAAGACCTTGGTTGGTCAATTGCGTAGTCAGTTCGAAAAAAAAAAAAATTGGCATTCATGTATAATTTGGTCCAACTTGAAGTTGAAACTTGAACTTTAGAATAGTTTGTTAACAAATTTAACACGGATAATTGTAAGAAAAGGTTAAAGTTTAATATTGTTTTCACAGATAATTATGCTGAATATGCTGAAAAATCAATCTGTGTTGCCATTAACTTCAACCTTTTGTAAATTTCCCTAAAATAAATTTAACTATTTTTTCTATATACGATGCAATTAATTTTGTTCTGTTTGTACCATTCACGTCAAGACCAATTAATTAATTAATGATTCTCTCGTTTGAATTAGCAATAAATGGTGAAATTTAAAAGTTTATATTGATGAAAACTTACGTGTTTGGCATTTTATCCACTTCCTTTAGAATGGTGATAGCAGACAAGAGCAGCGACACGACGGTCGCGCCGTACCCCGGGTTAGTCCCAGAAACCTGTGCACACCAGATAACACCCAATTTCATATTTTTCATGCTAAAAAGCAGCAAAGAGATAACGGGAGATAATTTATCGACCTTGAAAAGGTTATAGGTTTAAGCGTTTTTCAAAAAATCAAAATATCCTTTATTCAATTTTATAGACAGACAACAAATTAGTATTCTATGGCAGTGGCCGGCAAACCGCGGCTCGCGAGTTGCATACGGCTCTTCCACAAGGTGTTTAGTGCAGACACGGAATACTATCTATTAACTTCCTTATAACATGAGTAAATATTTTTGAAACCTAGAAAAAGCTCGAAAAAGCTTTTGATACTAATTATTCCCATAAAATGGCTCTTACTACATGGCTACGGCTGTCTTATACAATGTTTAGTGCAGACACGAAAAATTATTTATTGAGTTGTCTTATAAGACACGAGTAAACATTATTGAAACGCAATCCTACAGAAGAGAGGCACATTTTTAGAAAGCAATTATTGTTGTTCCGTATTACCTAATAGCTAATCGTTTCCAAAAAAATACATATTTGGTTTACCAAGCATGCTTAAAAAAATACTTTACTCCAAAATGTATCTACTAAAGCGAAACTTAAGTTTAAAAAAAGACTCTTTGGATAAAAGTCAATTTTGTGTTGTTTATATTTGACTTTTTAGGATGACGAGTTTGCCGACCACCGTTGTATGAGACGAGAACACTTACCTTAGCGATGACTTTTTTATTAGGCGGCGCGGTTTCCACGTCAGTTCCCTGCTCCCACCCCTCGCCGTACAGCGTGAAGCTGAAGTGTGTCCCCTCCATCACCTTTTGCGAGGGTCCCTCCCTCGTCACCGTCCCCAACGAGAATATCCTCGGGTGCCGGAGCAGCAGTTCCGTCGTAAAGCTGAACTTGCTCATGAGGTATATAACAGAAGCCACGAAAGCGATGATTAAAGTGTGCAGGAGACCAGAGAACCCCACGTAGGGTTTAAACTGTACAGGTCTCTGGCCGCACTTCTCGTAGAAGTACCGTTGGCTCCGGTAGAGAACGGACGCGTCGGCTCCCAAGAAGGGGAGGCACCAATCCTTCTCGTGTTTGTGAATTACATTACTGAACTGCTCACTAGTTTTTGTTAAACGGGAGTTAGCTACACATGCCTAGAGGATAATTCTGCATCACATATACTTGTAGCCGCTCAGGGTCGATCGACAAAATAAAAAACACTTTATTCAATTTAGGCTCTTAAAAAAACGCTTATGACTGTCAAATGTACCACCGGTTCGGACAGACAATGCAGTTATGGAGAAGAACCGGCAACAAACTCGATCGGGTTTATACCTTCTTTATACATATTTTTGCAAATAGATATTCTTTTTTGGTGAATGCACAGAGAGGGACGTCATTTCCAGACGTTACAATCATTCACATATTGATACAGATTGTAATGCCCTTTTAGACATTAAAACCTGTTTGCAACGGCGTTCTCTATCAGACAAATCGATAATGTGCTTTGGGACTTTGTTATAAATCGTAAACACTATTACCTAAAAAGCTGTTGTTAGTTTTAGTGTGCCTGAAACATGAGATGACCAATTTGTTATTATTTCTAGTATTTAAATTATGTTGGTATTTTACTAAATCCAATTTATCTTAGATTTTACGGACATACAAAATTTAGATTGTCAAGAATCTATTGGGAGAGTAAAATTAAGATACCAAATTCCAAAAACTTAGTCTCTAATGATTCCCATATTATAAATTTCTCGAACTGCCCGCTTTTGTAGATAAATTATGGTGTCTAATTTAGCTGCTGTCCCCCACAACAAAATACCATAAGATATTAAGCTATAAACCTAATATATGTTATATGATATGGTATGGTACTCACGCTATTATTTGTTAGGATTGTATATAATTAGCAGGTTATACTATACTACAGGTTATAGCTAAACGTTTAGCATCATCTAAACAAAGTTATGCCATAAAGCCATGACACGTGTATTTTTACGACTCAAAATCATACTACTCATCAAAGTCCCGTTCTTGGCACATTCCATTGATAAACTATGCACATCATCGATTTTTTCATATTGTTGAGAGGACGACACATAATTTTCTAATGAAACACTAACTATAAAGCGGCTTTCGATATATCGATATTGCTCGATAACATACCGGAAATATACAAAAAAGCGCAAAGTAATTAAATTGTAAGAATAGACAGATAGAAAAAACGATGCGGTTATGGAAAAAAGATGGAAAAACAAAACAAATGAAAACATTATGTTGGTAATATAGATATTTTATTTAATTTTAACTTGCCTGACTAAATATTAAATGTTGCCTACAAGTTACCATTCGTATATCGGAGTTAAAAAAATAAATAAAAAACGCATTTATGTGACAAAAAACCAAGTCGATTATATATTGTCCTAAAACAATCAAATGTATATACATATATTGTTTGAAAATTATGTCCGACTATTTCACAACCACCATACACCGTGTATAACACCCATCATAGCAGCACCCTTTGGGATATCTCGTTCCGGGATAAGTAACTCCAGATGCGACAAGACTTGCAGGTCGGCACGACAGCAACACAACTACGGATATACTGTAGGTGTCTCAACATCTCTCAAATACTATATATTTTTTAATTTGTACTAATTGTTTGCCCTGTCATAAATACTTTGATCAATAAAAGCGAAGAATTAAACTTTGCAAGTTTGTAACTTTATTGTTATTAACGATACGGAAAATTTCTTATTTACTTTTGTATACTGCATCAAAAGAACTACAAAATTGCCATTTCATTTTTTATTCTATCTGCGATAGTTTAGCCGCAAAATATAAAAAAAACCTAAAATTAATAAAATATTACATTTCAAAAATCGGTAAAAAAATATTTATTTATTTATAAAAAAATTGTCGACAATTATCGCTTAATGAGAACGATCTCTTCATTTTCGTAAAATAAATTTCTTCATAGTTTGCAAGTGAAAATAATTTTTCAAAAACTTACTACGTTATTTATATGGGAAAATTTAAAGTTTGATGGGGGGCCTTTTTAAATTGAAATTAAGAGCGGACCTTTACACAGACTTTTTGTTTGCTTCTATCTTATGAAATTTTGGGTTGAGAGCGAAAAAAATGTCGAGCTCGTCATAAGGACTGCCGACAGAATTAAACACTCAAAAAAATGAAATAAATGTGTTCTTTGTTGAATTTTCACGTTAATTATAGTGTGAATGACAATATTTCAATTTCAGAATTTGTTTATTGAAATTATTAACACTTGACTAGTGTGGTTTTCATATCCATTGGAACTCGGAGTAATAGTTATATACATTTTTATAAAGTCTATTAATCAATCAAACGTATGATCAGATGACCCAACCTGTTCGTTTGCCTCTTATGATATATAAAAACATTATGAACTGCAAAATATCGATATTACAAGTACACAGATCCCTATACTTCATGTCTCTACTCTGACCCAAGCCCTGCAAGCACAATACGGCCGGTCATGCTGATGTTTTCACTTCAAAAATATCTACTTTTTTTGGCACACCCTTAATATACATACCGTTTCTGTAACTTCGGTTTGAACGTTGGCATGCGGTCCGGATACAGCTTCCTCCTCAGCGGCACTAGCTCGTGAGAGTTGCCTATACTGGGAGATTAATGATAAACTTTAACCATACGCAGCGACATCGTACGCAATGAACCTCATCATTAACATTAACATCAAACTCATCATTAAATAATCTTTATTTAATACTCTTCCTCTCCTTTATTTTGCGTCAAATCACATCAACATTATTATAATTATCAAGTGAATTATTATTTCGTGCCTTCTCACGAATTTAATGTTCTAACAAAATGGTGGCACTCTTTTGTTAAAACTTGTTCTTATTTCTATTCCATAAGGTGATAACCTATGAATAATAACCGATCGATATTACGCCACCAATATCCATACTAAATATAATATTATTAATATAAAAATGAGTGTGTTCGTTACGTTTTCACGCATTCACTACTCAACCGATAATCGTAAAATTTTTCATACCCGTTCATACGGGTACATAAAAGTACACCTTTCATCACTAAAAGAAGTTATATATACCCGAGGTATAGATTAAATTTACAGTAACGCGAAGCTGCGAGCAAAAGCTAGTTACATTATATAGGATCAATTACAAAACAAATTTGTCAATAGACAACAGAATGAGACGACAGCAACAAAAAAACTCCTTTATTCGATATTATTCTTTGAAAGAAGCAATATCCATTCGATATAAAACCTTCTCATATAAAAAGATAAAACGTTTGAACAAATTTGGTATTCGATAAAAAAATCGTATGGGTACATCTCTAATTACGAGTTTCGCGCTATTAGTTTTGATTGGCGCATACCAAAATAGCACGTGTATTTTTTATCATTCTTATTAATACTTTTTATGTACAACTAGCCGGTGCCTGCGTCTTCGTTCGCGTAGAAATAAATTTAGTTTCATGGAAACTACATATTTGATCTAGATTATTTGTGGACTGTATTTTATTATAACTTCCGGTTGCAAATTTATAATAAATACCTCTTCAACCTTTTTGCCGATTTTAAGTTACCCATTTTAAATTCTACCATTAGTACTGCATAGACCTAGTGATATGTAAACCAGGTAAATCGCGAGGAGGGCATCTCGCAGAAGGAGGAGGCGGAGAGGGCCCGCTAGGCAGACCCTCTAAGTGGCCGTCTCCGCCAAAGGAGGACAGGCAGGAGGAGAAGGCGCTTCGCCCAACCCCTCCTGCCACCGTAGCCGGACCTGAGGGGATGGGCCGGGGGGCCCATCTCCTCATTGCACAGGTCCGGCGGACGAGGGGGGGCAGCCGGTGTGTACCCGGTCTGTCCCTCTATAGGTAGGAGCCCGGCGGTCACCTTCCGCCGGGCGGACCGTGGGGGCGGCTCTACAAGGTTGATTAGCTTGAACGATCCCTTGCCGCCCCCACAAAACGGTCTGTCGGTACACCGTGGGGTTTTAGTCCGTGCGACTCGGACATAACCCACCCTCTCCCCCGGGAGGGTGGCGTATCCATAAGGGATTTCCCCACGTTAAAAAAAAACTCTGAAAATGAATATATACTTGGCAGTAAAACTACAATGAAAATCGGTTCAGCCATTTGGAAATGTAATGGTGTAAGGGTTGCCGAATAACATCATAAGCCTTGAGACATCCAAGCCAACCTCACCTGCACGTGGTGCACCCTGCTGAATAACGAACGAGGCAATGGCGATAGCGGGGTGGTAGGGTTCTACAGCCTGACTGGGTCACAACCACCATGTATATGGCAAAAAAGCCCGTCATAGTGATTCGCTTCTGCGGGTCGCGTTTCGGGATCAGCCTGTGCATATCGAGCTTTTCGCAGGCCGGCATGACAGCGGCTACCGGCTAGATCATTCGGTGGTCGCCATTGTTTTTGGATTGTACTGTGGTTACCATCAGGCATAGTGCAGTCATTTTCGCGTGCTACAATAATAAAAAAAAAACAAACTACTACAAACTAAACGCTACTTTAATTTTACCTTTTTACTCGTATAGATATGTACGTATAACATTAACATTTCTTTTAATACATGAAATCATTCATTTTATAACAAACCAAGTCTAGTTTTAACTGCTCATAAGATATTTTTTTAAAGATTTTCAAATTTTATATGCAAGATAAAAAAGATAATTAAAAATTGAAAATGTACTCTTACCCATATATAAGAGACTCCCAAGTCCCGTAATGTATTACACCAGATTTGGTCGCCTCAGACTGCAATTCCGGCGCAATCCAGGTATCCAGGTATGATTCGACGGAATTCAACGTTCCTACAAACCGTTTATTCATATTCGTAACATTTTTATAACCAAAGAAGAACACAGTGTTGCATTCTCTATGAAAACTCGTTGTTACAAATAAACCATAGATGAGACATCGAGCGAGGGAACAAGAAACATATCCTTATTTATCCCTGAACTACCGTCAACAAAGAATATGTTTCTAAAACTAGCTCGTCTCGAAAGTATCCAATCTTTCGAATTATGATGGTCCAGAGACTTCCACCCTCTCTTTTAAAATATATATAAGCGCGCCACGATGCGTCAGAGTTCAGTATAGTCCGGTGAAACTGTTAAGACCTTGCTAGCACAATAGTGTAGTCGATTCGAAAAAAAAACTCCGAGTTTAGTTCTATTCTATTATACATCGGAGCAAATATGTAGTGAAACGAAAGGAAGAAATCCTTCAAGTAAACTGCGATCATAGCATTATAAGGCGTGAGTTCCACAATAGCTTAATTGTGTAATAATGAGTCTGTTTAAATACGGCATTAGATTTACCTACGGGCATAACAATAAATTGCATTTATTGAAACAAAATTAGAAAACTAAAGAAAATGAAACTTATAAAAAGGCATGACTTTAGACAATCAGAAATGGATACGAGTACAAAAATAAGGATAACCTCCAAAGTGTTGTTTGAGGAAGACCACACCCATGTCGTTAGGGATGCTGTCTAATCCACACGCACTGATAATGTAGACGCCGGCGTCGCGCGCTTGCTCCTCGTACTGCAGCTGCATGCGCTCCATAAACTACAACGTAACAATCGTCTGTTCCATCACACACATTTCTACTATCTTGTAATTATTTTTATTCTGCCGTTTAACCACAACCTCACCAAATATTTACATGTTTCGTGCCACGTGTACCACTGGTGGTAAACGTTAGACTTGATCTTTAGGCCACGTCTACCACCAGTGGTACACGTTACACTTGACCTTTAGGCCATATATCGTACCTCCCGTGGTACACGACTTGATAACTACAGAAACCAAGAGAATTACTTATGGCATGTTATGTATGATGTTATAACGTAATATTGTATGATAATAAATCTATATTTAGTCAAAATATCAAGTGGCCTGAAGGACATGTGAGGCAAAAATGGCTTGGCAAGGAACTTGTTGAATACTGATGAGGCCGAAGAATATGCTAAACCTAGAGTAGATAAAAACTTGGCAACAAGTATCAAACATAGCAGGTTTCATCACTATGTTTTGGTCACCAAAAACTGCGGCTCATATCGGGAATCGAACCGACATCAGACGACAAAGAGGACGAAGAACTTCCATCGGTAACTAATTTAGATAAAAAATCTCCCATTTTAAGAATACAGAAACCTAAAATTATTATTTGGCAAAAAAATATTAATCAATTCATTATAATTTCAATTGACATGTCTTTTTTTAAATTTAATCTTATAAACCTTAATCCACTTTTATCTGAATATACCTTCACTACATATTATTATTAAAACAGTATACAATCTGTGTTTACTTAAGAAACTATACAAAAGATTTAAGTAAATAAATAAGCCAATTTATATAAAATTTTCATAACAAGGGAAAACATACATTTCATTAATATCAGATGGAAACCTGTTAAGTAACTATATTATACTAGCTGTTACCTGCGGCTCCGCACGCTCTTTTTTAAAATGTATTAAAGAAATGTAAAATTGTGGGTGAGTGTGTACATTACAGAAACGCTTTTTCAAAAACATTTGTAACTTCGACACGAACGCCATCTACTGTAACATGTAACGTGTACATTAGATATATGAATACTAATAATATATCGAATGGGATGGGATTTATCATCAGATTATAATAAGAAATTAGGATGGAAGTCTTGAATCGATAATTGATTCTTATTTGATAGTCTTAAATGTAATAGGGATGGCAATTTGAAATAGCTTATTTGATAACCGATTTTTAGACATAGGAAAACAATCGATATTAAATGGATTAATCAAATCGATCTCTGAAACTATAAAATCGTGATTTAAAAAAAAGCAAAAAAAAATTTACAGGTCGTTTTTTTAATAATCGTTCATCTCGACCTCGGTTTTTTCATAAATTCCACATACCACGATTCGGTTCAATTTAAAAATCGTTTTTGTTTGTAAGAATTGTCATCCCTACTCTGTTGACTCCCCGCTCCTTCTTACCGCATCCAACATATGTAGTAGAATTATTTCAGTGCCAAAGAACAAACGATAGGATACGAATAAATTACAATAAATTTTCTAAATATTTCTCCCGATGGGATCAGAAACGAGGTACTGAGACTCGGGGACGCGGTCATTATACGAGAACCACGGTGTTTTCTTGCGACCACCCCGACCTCCGCTTCATAATCCACCACCTTCATCGGCTGACTCGTGCATCATTGCACATCACCGAGGCACCTTCAAGACATCACCGGCATCCGACTGTCGCCACCGAGGCGGGCTACCGGCGCTCTCGCTACCACCTTCGAGAGTTCTACGCCCGCCCACCGCCGGGGAACGTTGCCTCGCCTCACGTCTCACCTCATTTCCACCTCACCCCGCCTAACCGCGGGCCGGTGACGTACGAGGGCGAGAGGTGTCGCCATATTGACAGGCGACGCCCACAATAGGTATAGTCTTAAGTGTTGTCCGGCGGTGAGTGTTGGTGGCTGTAACACAGTTATCAACTACAGCAGTCACTAATGTTCATGTAATTATAATTTTGCTAGTAATTCGGCTAGCTAATATAATATAATAATAGTAATATAGTTATAGATATACCTTGGGCCGACGAGGTCAAATATCTCGGTGTTACGTTAGAGAAACATTTAAATTTCGAGTCACATATATATAGAGTGCGAAACAAAGCCGCTATGGTCTTGGGTCGCCTCCATCCGTTGCTTTGTCATAGGAGTAAGATGTCCCTCAGACACAAACTCACTTTGAATAAGACGTGTATCAGTCCCGTGATGACATATAGCAGTCCCGTTTTTGCGCATATGTCGAAAGATAATTGTCATAAGTTGCAGGTTCTTCAAAACCACGTTTTACGTAAAGTGACCGGTGCCCCGTGGTACATCCGGAGAGTTGATCTACATAGGGACCTAGAGATGCCTTCTATCTGGGCGTACGTAAAATCACTTACGATTAGTTATTTTGAAAAAGCCGCGAATCATCCCAGTCCGTTAGTGGTATCCGCCGCAAAATACGAACCCGTACCAAACGCTGAGCGTTGTAAAAGACGCCCGCGTCATAGTTTTACCGACCCTTCCGATGAAATAACGGCAGTGAACGATCACCAGCCTGTATCTCCAAACAGAGCGTGCTCACGCCCACGCCCGCGTAACCACAGATCACGCCGCCGTGGTCTAGGGGTAAATTTCGCTCCCGCACACCAGACTAGGCCCCCCTCGGCAACGGCTCAAGCCTAGGTCCATTCCCTCGGCGTGGAGCCCTTGAGTAAGCTGCTCGCGCGATAC
>MU159885.1:99092-115042 GCA_015888305.1 Antheraea pernyi | reverse complement strand
TACTCTCAAGCAATATAAAGTAAGTCTTTAACACGTCTAGGCTTTTTAATAAGTCCAATATAGAGATATTAATGTTTTATTCTCTACTCTCAAGCAATATAAAGTATTTAACACGTGTAGGTTTTTTTAATAAGTCCAATATAAAGATATTAATGTTTTATTTTCTACTCTAAAGCAATATAAAGTTACGTTTTATTTTCTACTCTAAAGCAATATAAAGTTACGTCTTTATCACATGTAGGCTTTTTATCAACAAACAATCTGATATTCTACCCACATTAGACTAATATAAATGAAATAAAAATAGATAACACATTCACACGCGACAATGTGTTAAATTACAATATTTAAAAAAAAACAATAAAATACAATATAACCCCGTTTTGGTTACACCAAAATTGATATTACAAAAAATTCAACAAAGAACAGGTGTGCAAATTTAAAAGGAGATCAGTCAAAAGGTTTTGACCCTGATAAATATTTGTAACAAATACATTCACTGAGCTATACAAAACCCAAGGACGTACATGTACACTGATCAAATCCTGTATATGTAATTTTTATTATTATTAATATACATATGACGGTGAGCCACTAGATACTAGAACTCTCTTTAATTATTTAATAATGATTTTAGTCATATAACTCGTTAAACATAACAAAATGTAACTCAACATTTTCAATACTTTTCATCTTTTCTATAATCTCCAGTTTCGTCTCGCCTTGAACGCTGTGTGTATTACGTAGGAGATAAACAGCGATTTTACTTTCACTCCCTACAGCGTCATCCAAAATACCCTTAATAACAGCAACGATAAATCTTGTTTTAGATTCTCCATAATTATAATATTCGTCAAAATAGTAAATCAAACTGTTTCGATAAATCTCTATAACGGATTCAAAATAGTTCGACATCTGTTGTTTTACTTCCCGCGCTATATAAATACCAAAAAGATGGCCGACCACATCGACTCCCTCATTCATCTTACGCTTTTCATCGGTAAATATATCCGGGTTTTGAGCTACACTGTGCCTAACTGCCTTAAAATACAACATCGTCAAGTGAACGCAAACGTATATATTAAAATGAATTTCAATTGGCAAATGTATGTGCATCCATGATAATATTTTTTCAACAACTGGCAAAGGTGAAGCATAAGAAACGTCGAAAGACACTTTATTTAATTGCAAAGAACGAAGAATTCTCTTGAAAATGTTCATAAAATCACTATAATGGGTTTTTAAGAACATTTGCAGGCAGTTTAAAAATGAATCGCCTATAACTGTAAGTCTAGCACTCTGTATGGATTCCGTCTTCGTAAACAATAAATATTTCACAAGAATTCGAAAGTACAAAGAAGTTGTACCATCAATCTCTCTCTTGTCAGCAGTGATAAGTTCGGTAAGAAACTCCAAAATCATTTCTTCTATAAATCCATCCTTTACATCCTGAACACAATCTTCTAAGTGATAAAGTATCTTGTGGGTTTCTTTGAGACATCTGTTCTTAAACACCGGGTACAAAATGGTACAATACTCAGCTCTGATTGTTATAGGAATATAATCAATATTACAAACGAGATCACGGAGACGTTTGCGTTGAGTCAATGTGTAATCAACATTTTGCAATGTATCTTTTATAACCTCCCAGATTCGTGGATCGAAAGCATCCCCTCTACGTCGAAAATACTTGATTGTCGCTTTCAAAGTATTTGTTGGTCTCAAATTAACTGCAGTGGCGAATGCATCAGCTTCTTTGCCTATTCTTTCTGCTAATACAATAGCTATTTTTACGGTACGCTTCCATCTTAACAATTCTTTAACGAACTCATCGACTTTTGGTATGGCGCAACCGAGAACTTTGTTCGCACAACCTTTAGCTCCGATAACATTCAATTCTGTCCCAGTTATATCTAACTTGGGTCTTCCGACATGCATGTTTGCTCTCATAGCGGCAGATATTTGTGCTCCATGTTTAGTATCTGAATTAATTGCACGAATAAATGTTAAATCCGCTCCCTGCAATAAGCACAGGGATCTGGCTATAGTTGATTTAACATCAGGTTTCTTGAGTATTCTCCTCTTGATCACAGTTAAACAATTATCTACGAGTCCGAACTTTTCAGTAAAATAAATTGCAATTTTACGTAAAAACTGTTCCATGCGCTGCCCGCCTTTTTCTATCAAATCGACAAATTTGCCAACATCTATAACGGAAATATTATGTCGCAGTACATTCACATAAGATGCGTCATTTTGAATCAGCTGGAAGTTCTCGTGAAACAGAATTCGGCGAGAAATTTTCTGGTCAAAAAGTCTTTGAAGCAAACTCTCGACTGCGGAGATATCACATTTTGCGAGTGATATTACAGCATGAATTAAAGTGGATTTTTCAACATTGATTTTATATGTTTGTAGGGTATCAAGAAGTAATGCTAGATAGTGTGCTTTTTTATCATGTTTTGATTCGGCTTCTGCGGCTGTTAATATGAATGCTGGCAACCGTATAGCTATAACTTTTTTTTCATCCGAATTTATAGGATATTCGTTAAAGTTAGAAAATTTACGGAAAAAGGCATCGCTCACTGGTTGGTCGCAGGAACCAGTTTCCAACAAACTTCTAAGAACAACAGCATGTAAACCTTCACAACAGTCGGCTTCCGGTGTTTTACCGTCTAAGCCTAATCCTCTTGCGAATTGCATCAATGCTTCCCAATTATCTTGAGGCAAACGCCACACAGCTGCCCGCTTCACGAGACTTCGAACAACGGCAGCTCTCAAGTGAACAGGTTCATTTGAATGCTGGGCTAACATTTTCAACAATAAATTCAAGTTTTCCAGTTGTCCACCACACTTACTTACTAGTACTAATAAAATATGTTCTCGATTTTGTAGCGAACTTTCAACTTTAATTCTCCGGCTCAATTCAAACAATGTCTTTGTAAACCCTATGAAACGGAATTCATCGAAAAGTTTATCTAAATATGTCTTAAGCTTTTTGCTTGTCATGGTCAAACGCAAAGCAGAGAATTGTTCACACCTAACATAATCTGCGCAATCATTCAGAGTAGCGTAAAAATATTCATATATATGTGGTTTAGTATCTACAAAAATATGGACATCTCTTAAATGTCTTGTTGGTAATGAGGGTATGTTGTAAGGCCATACTTGTACTAATTCTCCTATATCCTTATCGACAAATACGCGTTTCTTAAAAGCTGGTCTTTCATCAGCCCTCAGACGTTTTATCAAGGGTTCTATGGCTTTGTACGAGAACCAATATTCTAGGTACTTTGCTTGTGCCAGTTTCAATACTACTTCTTTACATTCGTTTGGACTTAGACAATTAGCCATGGATTCCATGTTTAATAGTGATGAACAATAAAGCTCCACTTTATTCTCAAATTTATCTTTATGATTTTTCAGTATATATTTAGTCAAGGATGGGCTAAATTGTATTTTAAAATATTTTTCAATTATATCAAAAAATATGTCTGGCATTGGTTTCAACACAACTTTTAAACTGTTATAATAAGCAGAATGGTTATCCAAAAAATTTGATTTTAGTCTATCATTTACAGGGACACTATCAAAATATATTTTAGCAACATATGGACAAGATTCACAAAGTATTTTGAAGTAGTGAGGTGTTAATTTCTCAATAATCTTTGGTGTCTCATCCAAAATGAAACTGTTGCTACAATGGCTTAAGAATTTTATTGCATGGGCAAATTTTTTTTTATTATAAAATCTGTAAAACTTTTCACATCTCTCTGGATCTCTTAAATGTAAATATAACCAGTTTCCCATTTTACTAACAGCTGTAGTTACCATTTCTGGATAAAGGACATCTTCAAGGTAACTGGGACAAATGATTTCCTGATATTCTGTCTCCAGAAGCCATTTACACTTAAGGGCTCTGCTTACATATAACATGTCTTCATCTTTGATATTTTTAAGGATATAATCAACATTTCTAAGTTGAGATGCATAATCTATTTTAAAGAGCCTATCAACAGGCGATTTTTCCATAAGATGTTCTATACTCTCAAAGGGAATTTTGTTGGCATATGCTAGTTTCACAAAGGTGTTTAGTTGACATTGCCTTTGCCCCAAGTTGTTTTGAGTAAACGTTATAGGTATAATGTTAGTCATCTGAAAATAACAGAAAAAGGTACTTTACTTTCATACTTGGTACATATCTTGAACTGTAGCACATGCTTTATACAATATAATCTGAGACCAACAGTGATTGCTATTAGAAAAATTAATAATCCCACCCATACCTCATACCATACCGACCAATGTTGCACTGAATATATGCAATAAATCATCTCAAAATTCTAATAGGTATAGAAGTTAGTCACAATTGATTTTTAATAATTATTATTTTCCTGTGAGATTCCAATACCCTAAAGCCTCGAGAATGAACATATAGGAAACTCTAACATAAAGTGAAGTAACACCGAATTGGCTAAATGTATGAAAGAGGTTTTAACTTTATAATTGAAATATACTTTTGTGTAAATTATGGATATGACCGTATGAAACCGTGCGTATTCATATAAATGAATGATTAAAACAATCTAAACCTGTGCTTTAAGCTGTCATTCTTACCTCTGTATGCGGTTTCTTTTACCCAACAAATAAATTTTTATAGATAAAACTGCTGTATATAGTAGGTAAATATGTTCTCCTTACTCTTTGGTTCTCCTATATGTATAATATATACCTACAACCAAAGAGTATAATAAGTATTATAGGAACCTACAACAAATAGAGAATTAGCGCCATCTCTGAGTTGTATTGAAAAGAAGTAATTGTATTATCTGTCAATATTTACATATATATTAGTCCAGCATTGCTGAGAAAATATTTTAAATTGCAAATATTATAGTATTATATTAATTATCAATATAACTTTATGTATTATTTTATTATAGCCTGCCACTTATCAAGTTTTTTACACCCTAATAATTTTTCTAGCAATATTTACAAAATGAGTATTTTAGTAGATTTTGACAAAGTTAAGATATGCATAATCTCATAATATCCATTCTATGCAATCACAATCTAACAATAACCAAGCCAAACTGTGTATTTTAAAATAAATATACTTTTACATACATCAATTTTTGAATTAGGTACGATAGGTACCTACAGATAATAATATATATACTCGTATATTTATAACAAGAGCACAGATTTAAATGTTTACTATTCTATTGTTAATTTTTATATTATCTGTTATTTTTCCAATGTCACTGTCAAACATAAGTGTTATTTTTCTAACGATATTATACTTATTAGTTTGTGAAAGTTTATTTTGACTTCGAATACATAGAAAAAGTGGGTAACTCATATAGTTGTTTAAGATAATCGTCTGAAACTTAATTACAAATGTTGTAATCATAAAATAGAGACCATTGCCTAACAATGAACACAAAAGTTGATATAACCCTTCCAGCTCTAAAATTTGTAGCAGGCGATACAGAACACATTTGTAGACTGTGTTGTTCTTCCACGGATACTGACGAGGTATCAATCGAAGATAGTATGAGTCTTCAGAAGTATTATTTCGATGAGAATGTTACATTTACTGAGATGTTTCAAGAGTTACAGGTATATAATATACATTTTCAAGCTTACACGAAAAATTATATATTTGCCCTCATTATTTGTTTCTTAACAATTTTGTATCGTATTTAAAATAATAACACTTAATGTCATAAATATATTTTATGAGAAGCATTTCTCGAAATTTAGGCTTGAAACATCCATTCTGACATAATTATTAATTTTCAGATTAAAGCAGAGCCAGAACTGCCACAGGTGTTGTGTTCAAACTGTGCGACGATGACAGTAAATTCTTATCTATTTAGAAAACTATGTCAGTATTCTGACTGGAGATGGCAAGAAGTTTTTAAGAGACTTGATAACTCATTAGACAAATCAAAAACATTAGGACCTAATGTTAAGTCTATTTATTTAATAGTCAACAAGAATGACAATATTATGTTCACAAGTAAGAAAATACTGGAATCCAGAAGTAAAAAGACTGCTTTGTCTAAAATAAAAGATATCATGAAGAGTAGACAAACATATATTAAAGTTAAACAAAGAAAATCAAATGTAATATGTGAAGAGTGTGGACAAAGATTCAAATCAAATTGTCATTTAGTTAAACATATGAGAATTCACAGTAACACCCGATTTCCATGTTCCCATTGTCCTAAAATATTTGCTTCACAAACTCAGTTGGAGGAACACTCGGAAAGACTTCATTATCCTAAACGGATACCATGTCCCAAGTGTTCAAAAAGATTTAGCACAGAGAAAATGCTTAAATATCATGATAAGCTTTACCATGTGGCTGCAATATGTAAGCTTTGTTTTGTGCAGTTCCCATCAAAGAAAGACTTGCGAGCACATTTAGATAAACATGACGTAAACCAGTGTTCTTTGTGTGAAAAATCATTTCTAAATAAGCATACATATAAATTTCATTTAAAGATATGTGGTAGGCCTGAGGAGAGACAGTTGAGTTTTTTTTGTGATATTTGTAACAAAGGTTATGCCCGTAAAAACGGTTTACGTACACACTTAAAGACAGATCATGGTTTTGGGAAAGTACTGTCTTGTAATTGGTGTGATAAAAAATTTGATGCTGTAAGTAGATTAAGAAACCACATAGTAAAACATACTAAAGAACGAAACTATCATTGTGAGCAATGTGGTAATAAATTTGTAACACAGGCTGCCTTAGTATACCATACTAGATTGCATACTGGAGAAAAGCCTTTCTCTTGTGACATGTGTAATGAGAGTTTCTTGTCTGCTTCAAGAAGAATGGAACATAAGAGACGGAAACATTTTGGACCAACTAAAGAGTGCCATATCTGCCATGTGAAATTTGTAACAGGTCACCAATTGAGGAAGCATGTTCCGAGACATTATAATCCTCAGAGTAAACTTTATGTTCCCAAAGCTGGAGAATTTCTTGAGAGTGATTTGTCAATACTCAAAAGTGGAGAATATATGAATGTACAATCTAGTTTACTATCAATATAAAATGTTAATAACAAACTACTTGTTATCTTATTTTAAATTAAAAAGTATATATAAGCAAACAATATCATTAATTCATCCTGGTTACTAGTGATTACTTTAAAACAATATATTCCACCTGAATTAAGGAGACTTTTAAATATCAAGCACCAAAGGGGTAGGGAATCTATGCTTTGTTTATTTGATGGTTGATGAGGCTTTGAATTGTGATCATCTAAGCAATCAATATTTTTTCTTTTTGTTGTTAAATCGTGTAATTTTTTATATGAAAGCCATAGTAAAAATTATGGCAATATATACATAAGCGTGGAAGGGAACGTTTTACTTATTTTTGCTAACAAAGTCGGCGATCACAGCAGTTATATATTATTACTTTCGGTTTACATAATAATTGAAGGGCCCGTAAGTGACCTATTATGACCAAGAGCTCGAAATACTAAACTCCCTGGATCCTGAGGATAATAGAAAAAATAAATACCTATTCCTATATGCAGATTTTAATAATACTTTAACATTGAAAACATACCCTTAGTCTGAATCTGTCATGGACCTCAGTAGAAGAGTATAGTTACATTACTGTCTAAATGGTAACACATTAAGCTTAAAAGGGAAAGCTCTGACCTGAAAAGCAGCTGCCACAATATACTTAAAGACATGGACAGGCAGAATCTCGAAAATACTCCCGTTATATTACATCATATTTTCATTCACTAAAGCCCAGACATATTGTAAGATTCAACGAGGTGTCCAAATTACTGAACCATCACTAAATACTTCTTCCCTTTAAAATCCTTTTCTTATTATATTTTTTACACTTTTGGTAATTGATACTGATAAAGGATTCCTTTCATTATGCTGAATGAATTATAGACTAACTTATTATTATTAAGTAGGTTTTATAGATAATTGAGTGATGAACACATAATGAATATTCTATAAAACTTATAGCAATAATAAAGGTATAATTGTTTGATTTACTTTTTACCAAATTATTGTTACTGTTTTTCTATCATTGCATAGTTTTGTGAATGATATCCCTGTCTGGGTGCGACTCTCTTTCTGTATATCACCTAACAGTAAGAATTATAATGTATATAATGTACTTTAAAAGACACAAAAAAATAACTCGGATAAACTGATTGAGTTTCTTGCTCTTCAGATATTTTATCCTATGTAGTAGCAGTATTTTGAAGCTTTTTTCATTTACTCTAATTTATATCAGTATAACCTAGGTTAGGCTTTATAGTTATGTAATATGAAACAAACCTATATTCATGTTATTGATTTTTAATAAGAATATTATTTTTTTAGCTTCATCACAGCAAAAATTTTCATGATAATTAGTAAAATATTATTCAATTAATATTTTTGCTTTTTCTATGTACAAATAAATATAAATAATGATGCAGATAATTAAAACAATATTGGATAATAAAAAAGTTCATTTCAGCAACTGGACTTTACTCCTTAAGAATGATTGTCTTGGAATATATGCACTAGACAAAAGAGGTAAATAAACATATCACTTATATTTAAGCTATATATAAATGTATACATTTGTCAATATTTATCTATATTGATTTGATAAATCATCCTTCATGATGCCAGTGGCTTTGGAATTCCAGGCATTCGTTTTCCAATTTACCTATAATTTAGATGTTTAAAAAATATATGGGAATAAGCACCTAATATGTTGGCGCGTCTGTCAGCCTCATCTTCAATAAATAGCAAGTGAGATTAAGGTCAAAAGCAGGCCTATATAAAATGGGACCTCGCCTTTTGTTAATCTTATTTGTTACCACAGACTATATATTAAAATCATTTTTTAAGGAGTAAACTCTCAAAAATTATAATATTTGATTTTATTTTATGATTTTATTAAAGTCATTGATTGTTCATTATTTCTCAATAATACCAAGTCTAATATTTTCTTCTGCAGGAACATTAGGCGGTATAAGACATCTTCCAGTAAACAATTTATTTGTTGGGTCGTGATGTTTCTTGATATGTTGCCTTAAAAATGTTGGTGTGACAAACCTTCGAGAACAGATCTCGCAAATGAGAGTAGGGCCAACATGTTTGAACTTAATATGTTCTGCCCTTGCTGAAGCATTAACAAACTTTTCATCACACAGGTGGCAGCTGTATGGTTTTTCCCCAGTGTGTCGTCTAGTATGATACAATAAAGCCTCTTTAGAAACAAATTTTTTTTTACAAATTTCACATGGAAAATTCTTTTCTCCTGTGTGCTTTATCATATGGACTCTTAGGTAACTTGGAGCAGTAAACTGTTTGTTACAGTGTAGACACACATGTGGTTTAGCATTTCCATGTACAAATCTATTGTGAACACGTAATCCACCAGGTGTGCTGTAACCTTTCCCACATTTATTACAAAAATAGTTCTTTTTTATCTTACTTCTCATTGGGTGTGGGTCTATCATATCCTTCAGGCAAAGTTTTACATGACGTAAGTAAAACTCCTTTGTCGAGTAATGTTTACCGCACTTGGAACATACATTCTTTGATGTGTGCTTGATTTCATGATTTTGTAATTTTTTCAAACCCTGGAATGATTTACCGCATTCTTTGCAGACATGAATATTGTGGCATTTATCTTGATGATTTTGCAAACTATCTTCAGTACATTTGTATTCATTACAATCAAGGCATCTGTAGCTTACAGTGCTCTCTTCATGTTCATTCAACTCGGAAACATTTGCACATGTCTCATAGCAGTTTCCACAAATGAGTTTTCCATGTCTGGCAAGACTATGAGCTTTCATTTCACTAATATCATTGTATACATCATCACAATCATTACAGGTGAAACATTGTTTTAAATTATTTTTATTATTAATATTTTCTTCATTCTTAACTAATATAGTTTTAGATTCATGTTCTGATACTAATATATACAAACATTCTCCGCCAGATGTTACATCAATATCAACATTCAGTGTTTTCGCTACACTGTCAAAGATGTTGTTCAAGATATTTGTTGAATTTTCACATTTTTTTATGAAATTCGCTGCTTCCAGAACTTTACTAGCACAATCCACACATACTGCATCTACGCCTGGAATCTCATGACATGTCTGTAAAATTTAAAATGCTTAATGTGTATAGATTTCAAATACAAATACATAAATATTACCAAGATGTTTACTCTGAAACTTGGATAAGCACATTCGTTATTATGATAAGTATAGAGGCTCTTGCTTTTGTAGCAGGTTGAGGGACAGATAATAAAATAACATGTTATCAAGATTATGATGAATTACATATTATTTATAATTGTTTTTTAAAGTATATTGGTGAAAGTTTAAGCTGTATAATGAACTTTAGATAAAGACAGACTTTACTATGAAATCTTAGTTGTTCAGTAAATTCTAAATGTTCCTGGTTAACTCACTCTTAGGTTGAAAATCTATCTCTAAGCACACGTCGAAGGGCCAGTCCTTCTAGACTCGGAATGTTACTATCATTTGCCACATTCTTAGTTAAATTGAGAAAGATTGCCGTCAAAAGCTAAGTAACTAATAAAAAACGAAAGTAGGAAGAGAAGTCGTAAGTATATTTAATTATTATGTTTGGGTGCTAATAACAAGAGTTTATATATACCTCATCGCCCAAAAACTTTCGCATTAACTCAGACATTGTTAAATGATTTTCTTCTGAATCCAAAGACGGAGTATCTTCGAACTTCACAAAGTTATTAACGATACTCTTCAAACATAACCTGCAATGTTTGTAGTTATTCTCGCTTACAATATCTGACACAAGTAAAATTAAATCCAATCCATCAATCATTGTTTTGGAAAGAAATATCAAAAGCTCCGCGCAATTTATAAATTTTTCGTTCAAGAACGCAAAGATTCACGCACAGATTTACGTTGCAAAATTGATATTCAGTGCTGCCAACAGTCGCACACAAATCTATGAGAAATGTGAACATTATCGACAAGTCTTAAGTACTGCGGATCGAAGAAATCTAAAACATTATGATCATTGTTACTGCCAATAAAAAGATGTATAATATCTGTACTACTTGATATTAATTTGCCATTACATACTGAGATCACTGCTAAAATTTATACGCCCAAACATTATAACTGTGTTATATCCATAATTCATTAATAAGCCTTTAGGAATATTTAGAGCAACGAGCGCGACGTCCGTCTTGCACGGTAGTCGGATCGGAACTCCCCTTTGCCTTAACTTATAAGCCTTTACTTTTAGAACAACTGACGTAACGTCACGCAAGAAAAAGCGTTATGTCTGTTTCGTTTAGTATAATAAGTCCATGGTCTCTTGTGACTTTCTCTATCTCTCTCTGTCAATTTTGTTGTGTACGGGTATCGAAAGTCGAGCATAGTGCGCTACTAGTTGTATAAACGGCACTGTAAAATTCGGAGATTAGTTGAATTCAGAGTTCGTCTATTAAAGACTCACCGCGCCGCGCCGTCCAGGAGGCGACCTCATGCTACCTGAACGAAAATATAATCTCGCCGACATAATCTACACAATACGGCGAATTGTTATTACCTTCGCTTATTGTTTAAATTATTGGAACGAAGTTCCTTATCGCGCGTTGTGAAAGGGGGCTAGACGGAAAAAATTCTTACGAAAAGTTGTAACGACACTTTTGCTATAGTAAGCTATTGTAAGCTGTGCGGCGTGCGCATGTTTCTCTGTCTGTCTCTCTCTCTCTCTCTTATAAAAAGCAAGCCAGATATTTTCATTTCTATTTCGCATTGAACAGTGTGGTGTCGCGACGATTATTTTTGTTGAGTGTATACAGGTTTTTTTGTAAATAATAATAATAATGAATCCTGACAGTGTTTCTGCACAAGTTTTTTATTTAGTTAATTAATTTTTTTTTGCAAACGATGTCGATTCTACATTAGTTTTATTTATTTATTTGTTTTTTTCTCCTTCTTTTTTGCATTTTTTTTTTGCAAATTGTTTCGATTCTACATTAGCCGAAGGAACTTCGTTCCGACCTGGTGTCCCACGACACCACATCTTTTTTATTACTCGTTTTTAGTGTACAGTGCTCGTTGATTTAATTCTTTTATTGTCAGATGTTATTTTCCAATCCTAGTACTTACCAATCCTTTTATTACTATTCTATATATTGTTTGTATTTTTATTATTGTATATTTTAATCTGTAATAATAGGCCTGTACCTACGAAATTGCCGTTCGGCAGTACTGGCCATTTCAAATCAAAATAAATTTTGTTTGGCTAAGAATTCCAATTTCAAATTAATTTTATTTTAAAAACATGGAATTCTTTTTCCAAAAGTAGTCATTTGTTTATTGATTAGTGTTACATTTTCATCGCATTTCAATCTTTTTTGTCATCATGGATACGTTAAAAATTCGAGTAATTATGGAATATGAGTACCGTCGTGGCAGCAACGCGGCACAAGCGGCACGCAACATCAACGACGTTTACGGAGCTAACACTACAAACCAACGCACCACCTGTTATTGGTTTGCTCGCTTCCGTTCTGGGAATTTCGACCTGAAAAATGAACCTCGCGGTCGTCCGAAGACTTTGGTCGACAATGACGAATTAAAGGCGATTGTGGAAGCTGATGATACACAATCTACGGCTGAATTAGCAGCAGCTTTCGACGTTAGCGTCAAAACAATATTGGTCCATTTGCGTCAAATTGGCAAGGTAAAAAAGCTTGACAAATGGGTGCCCCACGAACTCAATGATCGCCAGCGCGAAGTACGCGTCGAGACGTGCCTTGCACTGCTCAACAGACACACAAATGAAGGAATTTTGAACCGCATTGTTACCTGCGATGAAAAATGGATTCTGTTTGATAACCGCAAGCGCTCAGCAAGTTGGTTGGATCCTGGTTCAGCACCTAAACAATGCCCTAAACGAAAACTTACCCCTAGAAAAGTGATGGTCACTGTTTGGTGGTCTAGCGCCGGTGTGATTCATCACAGCTTCTTACCAAACGGGGTGAGCATTACTGCAGATGTGTACTGTGAAGAACTGAACACAATGATGGAGAAGCTGGCACATCTCCAACCAGCATTGGTCAATCGCTCGTCTCCGCTGCTCCTGCACGACAACGCGCGACCTCATACTGCACAGCAGACGGTCTCCAAGTTGCAAGAACTGGGGTTGGAAGTTCTCCGTCATCCGCCCTACTCACCAGACCTTGCGCCTACAGACTACTACTTTTTCCAGAATTTGGATAACTCCTTGGCGGGAAAAAAATTCAATACCCGAGAGGCAGTACAAAATGCCTTTGAAGAATCTGTTGCCTCCCGTCCAGCTGATTTCTTTAAGAAGGGCATCAATAAACTGCCACTGCGCTGGCAAAGATACATTGATTGCATGGGTGATTACTTCGATTAATACAAATAAAACACATGAAAAAAATTCGTTTAAATTTTTTCATACAAAACGGCAATTTCATAGGTAAAGACCTAATAGTTGCACGTGTTCTGTTCTATCTCTTAAATATGCTTGCTATCGCCGCTGAAATGAAAATCATATAATTTTTATAATTATAAATAAAACTATTGGAAGAAATCAGAAAAAATATCCTACTTTTGAAGTGAAACTTCTTTAGGCGCATGAGAGTAAAATTTTTACAGATGTAACATTACGCAGGTATGCAACGGAAGTGACGTCATTTGCAGTAAACGCAGATTTTTCATGTATTTTTTTTTCTATTTTTCTAATGTTTTAGATTTGTATAAATATAAACAAGACTTATAAATTAATGCGCCAAAAAAGTTTCACTTTTGACATGTGTACTTTGTACGCACGCTTTTTTTTTATTAAAAGTATATTTTAGATGTTTTGTACTTTGGGATATTCTCTAAGTAGTCTGCGTTTTGGAATTATTCTCAAAATGGCTACACTATTGGCCCAGAAAGGCCTTAATAGCTTCACCGGACTAAGGTGAGCGGTTAAGGCACTCAGCCAATTTTTTTTGGCGACTAGCTCCAGGGTGCACGGCACACCTCGGCTTGGGCTGTTACCTAGTTCATTCAATTCACGACCTAAATAAGCTAACCTAAGCAAAGCTACATATTCATACTTATATGAGTTATTGAAACATATATGTGTACCACGCATACATACCTTTATATCTCTTACATGTGTTTCGTGTCGGATAATTTTTCTAAGCTATTTCAGTTTGACAAGGGAAAAAATAAACCCTTCCACTTTCATGTGTAAGCATGTGTGCGTGCATGTCTGTGGAAGCGATATGTGTAATATTGTTGCAGTGATTTTGTGTCAGATTTTGTGTCACTGTATTCGTGCGAGCAGCGTACTCAAGGGCTCCACGCCGAAGGAATGTACCTAGGCTTGAGCCGCTGCCGAGGGGGGCCTAGTCTGATAGGCGGGAGCGAAATTTACCCCCAGACCACAGTCACGTGATCTGTGGTTACGCAGGCGTGGGTTGCGGCTGGATAATGCTGACTTTTTATAGCACACATATTTTGACTCATTTCAGAACTTTCCGAAATATCTATTTAGATTAAATTCGGATTTTATGGCGGTTAATTTCTTGCAACACTGACATTTTAGATTTCATTACGTTGATGTTTTGATTTTTTTTTTGCAGTTGTATTCTTAAAAATATCAGTATTATAGAGTATTATCAGAGTTATAATGATTAGGTGCTTTTAATAATGGCTTTACTAAAGAATTTAATAGAGAGAATTATGTACAATACGTATGATTTCTGTTGTTTATGTTTAAAATCACTTGAGAGGAATGAAATATTTAATAACATTACGGATGAAGTGATTTTAGACAACAACATAACACAGGATATGTTTTACATATTATCACATATTGTTCAAGACACAGTGAGTTAAATAAACTATATAACTTTAGATATTATACAGTTATTACTTTGTTTTTAGACGAATACACTTATAGGCTTGGCATTAGAAATTCTCATCACGAATTTGGGGTTGTTATAGAGTACTTTTTTATAGAGTGTTTTTTAAACAGGTTGGTTACCCCTTTCAAAAGACACCCCCCTCACCCTGCGGAGACGCGTAGTTTTTTTTAAATACGTGTTTGAAGTTAATGGTAACGGGACGTGATTTTCCCTTCAGTTGAGCTTTAAATACTTCAAATTTATTTTTTTCCACAAAATTTCATTTTTAGAGCCATAATTTTTTGCTCTACTTATATATAGACATAGTATTGTACAAACTGTTCAATTTCAACTTAAAAATCATCATGTTGTTGATATTCAAAAATACCAATCATTGTTCGGAGGCGACATAATTTCAAAACTTTGATCATGAATATCTCAGTAACTATAACTTTCCGCGGCGGGGGAGTGGTTTAGAGGGGTAGTCAGCCCCCTCTCCCACCCCTCTCAATCCTAGAAAAAAATATAATATAAGTTATTTGTATGATCATAAAGCCTCTCCACACATAACACAGGCGAGCAAGCGCAGCGAGAGAGCGAACTGGTCCAAGCAAATCTGACTAAGTGACGTTAGGTTAATGCACTGCTTCTCACCCGCCCTAGTTCTCTATGTAGGTTAGAATTGCGAAAACATAACAAATTCCTTGTTCTTTTATGTTAAATATTTTTTAACTACTATGAGCTTAAGTGTGAAATATTTGAGTGAATAATGAGGAATCACTTGAGAGGAATGAAATATTTAATAACATTACGGATGAAGTGATTTTAGACAACAACATAACACAGGATATGTTTTACATATTATCACATATTGTTCAAGACACAGTGAGTTAAATAAACTATATAACTTTAGATATTATACAGTTATTACTTTGTTTTTAGACGAATACACTTATAGGCTTGGCATTAGAAATTCGCATCACGAATTTGGGGTTGTTATAGAGTG
>MU159885.1:83720-96303 GCA_015888305.1 Antheraea pernyi | reverse complement strand
AAAGTCAACTGTCTCAATCCTAGAAAAAAATATAATATAAGTTATTTGTATGATCATAAAGCCTCTCCACACATAACACAGGCAAGCGAGCGCAGCGAGTCACCTTAGGTTAATAGAGGAATAGGGCTGGACTCTATGTAGGTTAGAATTGCGAAAACATAACAAATTCCTTGTTCTTTTATGTTAAATATTTTTTAACTACTATGAGCTTAAGTGTGAAATATTTGAGTGAATAATGAGGACAGAAGTTTATTGTAAATTTTTTTTTGTTGTTAAGATTTATGCTTTTCCATCAATAATTTATTCCTTAATGCCTAGATATACATAGTCGCATTCAAGTTATTATTTATTTAGTTGAAAGCTCAACCTTTTTTTATACAAAATTACTATAATTATTAGTACTGTTACAAGAGCTTTAAATACTTCAAATTTATTTTTTTCCACAAAATTTCATTTTTAGAGCCATAATTTTTTGCTCTACTTATATATAGACATAGTATTGTACAAACTGTTCAATTTCAACTTAAAAATCATCATGTTGTTGATATTCAAAATTACCAATCATTGTTCGGAGGCGACATAATTTCAAAACTTTGATCATGAATATCTCAGTAACTATAACTTTCCGCGGCGGGGGAGTGGTTTAGAGGGGTAGTCAGCCCCCTCCCCCACCCCTCTCACCCCCCTCAACCCTTATTTCAGGATGCGAATTTCTAATGCAGCCCCCACTTCTAAATTCTATATTGAAGTTATGAAAACAAAATATACAAAAATTGCTTGAATTTCAGGTTTTTCATAATATAGTTGATACCTTTGGTTTTATCTGTCAACATTGTACAGAAGCAGCCCTAAGGAGCTATAAATTTATAAGAAAATGCCAAGGCAATGTATTGAAACTTTTTAATATAGTTAAAAGCCTTAATAACTATTTTGAAAATAACCAGTATGGAGGTGATGGAAAGAAAATATATGTCCATTCAGATATTAAAATAGATATAAAATTAGAAAATCATAGCAAAAGTGAAAACAGTTCAGAAATTCAATTGAGTAATGAATGTATTTCAAATAATCCACTGTGTGACCAGACGAAATGTCTTGTGGAGTATGAATCTCAGAAGAACGAAATTAGTTCTATTGAAACACCAGTAAAAAAGGAAAGCAATGTGAAATCTTGTTCTGAGAGTAGAAATGATAAAATACGTGATGAGACCGATCCTTCAGTATTCAAATGCAAAATATGTAAAAACATCTACTCAAGAGGTCCAAATTTAAAAAAGCATTATCTGAGTGTCCATGCACCCAAGATATACAAATGTTCTCTATGTCATGAAGGTTTTGGATCAGCTTTACTTCTGAAAACACACGAAAAAAGTCGTCATACACAGGGCACTGCAGTGTGTTGTATAGAGTGTGGTAAAGTGTATAACAGTATGTATGCTCTACAGAATCATGAACGAAGACATAAGACGAGGCTTGTTTGTCAACATTGTGGTAAAGTTTATAAAACAAAACAATCCTTTAAAAGTCACATCGATTCAAACCATGGTGAGCAACCGAAAAAAGTTAAGCCAAAGTTTATTTGTGATCACTGTGGTAAAACTTACTCTCAAAAGTCGGGTTTAAGATTACACATAGGTTTTGAACATGGCCAAGGCAAATATTATGAATGTGAATGGTGCAAGAAAAGACTAAGTTCACTCAGTCATTTGAAGGAACATATAATAACACATACAAAAGATAAGCCTTTCAGTTGTAAATTGTGTGGAGGCAGGTTCTCTACTAAAATGTCTCTGTTGTACCACACAAGGAGGCATACAGGAGAGAGGCCATACCAATGCAATCACTGTGATAGCAGTTTCATATCAGCATCTCGAAGGTTGGGTCATATTAAACAACACCATTTACCACCAGAGTTGCAGTGTGACATCTGTTTAAAAGAATTCAAGCTGAAAAACTGTTTAAGAAAACATAGATTAAAACATTTTAATTGTAAAAGTAGTTTGCAAAAAGCTCAATAATTTAGAAAAGTGTTTTTATATACATATATTCTGATCTATTATTGTAGACTGATTATACAGTAATAGGTTAATATAAGCTCACATAGGTCGCGAATTGCATGTATCAGGCAACAGCCAAAGCCGAGGTGTGCATGGCACCCTTGAGCTAGTTGTCAAAATAAAATCGGCTGAGTGCCTTAAGCGCTCGCCTTAGTAGTCCGGTGAAGCTGTTAAGACCTTGCTTAGTCAATAGCGTAGTCAGTTCGAAAAAAAAAAATACGTTATCGAACAATATGTATTAAATCTTTTGTTATATAGCGGGCCCGGCAGATGTTGTCCCGCCCTGATTATAAAAAAAATCTTTGACAAATTATAAACCAAAACGTTCCTCATGAATCACTTTATTCACTGGTGAAAACCGTTTGAAAATCCGTTCAGTAGGTTTTGAGTTTATCGCGAACAGACAGACAAACAGACGCGGTAGGGGACTTTGTTATATACTATGTAATGATTATGCCCATATTGATCGATATGTTTGTGTTATTTTTATATGTTGCTATAATCACTGAGTTATGTAGACGCAAACGTAGTAAATATAACAAAATGGTTGCCAAATTGATCAAAAAGATAATATAATTCAAATTACATACAAATATATAACTTTCAATTAGGTATATTTATTCTTGGAGTCCAGTACAGCGCACGTCTCATGCGTTGGTTTACAGTAAACAACATATTTTTGATTAATTTCACACGGACCAATTCACAGGTCATCACTACTACGAAGTCTTGGCTAACAAAATAAAATAATGTATATATATATAGCAAAATAATATATATATTTTGTTTCCACTTTTTCTTTGTAATCTATTACGTATTATAGAGGAAGGCTATAGGATATCATCACGCTAACACCAATAAGAATGTTTCAAAATCTGGCTGTTTTTTCCTTTTACCTGCATGTTAACGTTAGTATTATATACGTTGCCATGGTAACGTGGTAACATTCTATCGCAAACATTTTTAAAGTATATTTTGTGTTTCTATTCAAAATATTTATTCTACTTTAGTTTTATTTCCAATATTTTATTTGTAATCTATTACATATTATAAAAATAAGTTTGTGTATGTACAATTAAAATTTCTCTTGAATGGATATAGCAACAGATAACCAAAAAAAAAATTTTACACTTTGTCTATATTTTTATATTATTATATTTTGTCTGTGTGTTTGTTTGTTCCGGGTAATCTCCAAAACGGCTGGACCTATTTTAACGGGAATTTTATTTGCAGATAGCCGAAATTATAGCGGTTAACATATTCTATTTTGTTCGTCCGCATTGTTATTTCCAAAATGGTTGGACCGATTTTCACGGGGTGTTCACTGATAGATAGCAGACCTCATAAAAAGGAATTTAGGTTTTTTATTCGCCTTCGGCTCAGTGGAATATCCATAATGCTTTGAACTGATTTTCACGGGACTTTCCCTGGCAGATAACTCACCTTACAAGAAGTGACTTAGACTATTTTATTTTGTTACTCAAGACTTCGTCCGCAATATCCTACTGTCTCCTAATTGGTTGGGCCGACTTTCACGGGCAGATAACTAGCGGGATCAGAAAACGTTGTCCTGTCCCGATAATAAAAAGAAAACCTTGACAAATTATACCTAAACCTTCTCCTATGAATCATTCTACTGGTGAAAACGGCATGAAAATCCGATCTGTAGTTTTTGACTTTATCACGAACAGATAAATAGATAGACCAAAGGACTTTGTTTTTAACCGACTTCGAAAAAGGAGGAGGTTACTATGATCGGTTGTTTGGTTTTTTTTTTAATGTATGTTAAACGATATTTTCGTCAATTGTGAACTGATTTTAATGATTCTTTTTTTATTTGAATTGGTGTACTATGTAGTGATGAACCTGTGCATTCGTCCATGTGAAATTGATCAAAAATATGTTACATCCGCGTGAGACGTGTGTTTTACTGGACTCCAAGAATAAATATACATAATTAAAAGTCATATATTTGTATGTAATGTGAATTATATCATCCTTTTGGTCAATTTGGCGGCCATATTGTTTTATTTACCGCTTTTGCGTCTATATAACTCAGTAATTATAGCAACGTGTATGAATAACACAATTATATCGACAATATGAGCATGTTATATCTATATAATAAAACATTTAACCCATATTGTTCGATAATGTATAGTTTAAAATTTTCATTACTTTCTTATATAGTGTTAATGAGCACTGAGTGTGGTATATAGTAGGTTGAAGTTCCAGGTATGTTGCTGATGATACATCCCACCCCATTCGATATACTATTAGTATTCATATATCTAATTTGATTTTGATTTTTTGTTCTTGTGAATCACTGTATCCACTGGTGAAAAACGCATAAAGATCCGTTCAGTAGTTTTTGAGTTTATCGCGAAAGACAGACAGACACGGTAGGGGAATTTGTTTTATACTATGTAATGATGTACACGTTTCATGTTACAGTAGATGGCGTGCGTGTCGTAGTTACAAATATTATTGAAAAAGCATTACTGTAATGTACACACCTACTCACAATTTTACATTTCTTTAATACATTTTAAAAAAGCGCGTGCGGTGCTGCGTGTAACAGCTCGTTTATCATATAATGTAACTTAACAATATTAATGTCAGCTTGACTGAAGGATTGTAACAATAATATACTGTAAAATTATTTCTACTTTAAATACATTGATAAAGTTGGCAATCTGCTAATTATAGTGACCTTTGGTCTAACATAGTTGACATTATTTTTTTGTTGTGATAGATGTGACATAGATTTTTTTTTTGGATCCCTTTACTCCAAAACCTCTAATATCACTGTCAGTTGAATTTTGGTCCCATGAAATTTCCATAAATAGATGGATGATAGACTAAATGAATTTTGTTACCAATTGTATACTATTTAAGAACTTTTATATTTGTAGTATACTTTTAAATTTTGTATCTTATTACGAGGTTAACAACAAGAAGGCAAAGATAAAGATTGAAAACCCGGATTTATTGTTCTGGTGAAACTAGTTAAGACCTAAACGTGTTTTAGAAATTCTTTCTAATATTATAAATGCGAATATAAGTGTATTTGTTAAGTTTATACCCCTGAACTGCTCAACCTATCATCATATCACATTATTGCATACATGTCGTCAGGGTTACAGAAAATAATGTAGAAGAGTACCTATCATCCAGATGAAATTTACTGTTTCTGCCTCATAGATCAAGTTTACATTAAAGCGAGAAAAACTGTGACAAAGGCTAGTATTTTTATAAAAATTGCATTGTATAAAAACTTTTTGTTTTTCTTATTGTGGCCCGATAACGTAACGGTACTGTATCGTGATGGTAAGTACAATACACGCCCGCGTAACTACAGATCACGCCGCCGTGGTCTGGGGGTAAATTTCGCTCCCGCACACCAGACTAGGCCCCCCTCGGCAACTGCTCAAGCCTAGGTTCGTTCCCTTGGCGTGGAGTCCTTGAGTACGCTGCTCGCGCGATACAGTGACACAAAATCTTACATCACTGTGACAACATTACTCATGTCACCTCCACACACGTGCATGATACACGCTTACACATGCAAGTGGAAGGGTTTTATCTTTTTTCCCTTATCATACTGAAATAGTTTAGAATATTATCCGATACAAAATATATATAAGAGTTGTTGAGTTATGTATGCTTGGTACACATATATGTTTTAACACCTCATATATGTATGAATAGTTAGCTTTGCTTAGGTTAGCTTACATAGGTCGCGAATCGCATGTGTCAGGCAACAGCCAAAGCCGAGGTATGCCGCGCACCCTTGAGCTAGTTGTCAAAATAAAATCGGCTGAGTGCCTTAAGCGCTCGCCTTAGTAGTCCGGTGAAGCTATTAAGACCTTGCTTGGTCAATAGCGTAGTCAGTTGGAAAAAAAAGAAGAAAGAATGAAGTACAATACAATGCATTATCGGCGAATACTGAGAGGTCTATATCAGCATTCGCCGTTGTTATCCGATCTGCAGTCTTGAAGTACAATGTTGCCGAAAAGTGACAAACCGAAACAAAGACACTGTCTGGTTTATGGTGTAGCAATCCAGTAGGAAACTGGCGCCTAATCACTCCGCTTGTGTACTGGATACAAAGGCAATGTATTCCAGAACGCGTCACGTCTAAGCATCGCACTATGGCGGATGTTTCACCTGGTATAAACATATGATGCTCACGATCCATTCGCATATAATTGACATGTCTCAGGGCTTATACTTAACATGGAAATAAACTCACAATAATGTACTTTACGTGAAGGCGGGCCTAAATGGTGGAGCTTATATTCTATACTATCAGGACCGGCGGACGTTTTCTCGCCCTGATGATAAAAAAACTTTGACAAATTATATGCCAAAATCCTTCCTTATGAAACACCTCATCTACTGGTGAAAACCGTAATAAAATTCGTTCTGTCGTTTTTGACTTTATCGCGAACAGACAAACGTGGCTGAGGACTGTGTTTTATACTATGTAATGATAAGGATCTCTCCTGGACTGTATATGTGCGTTCCCGTAACAGCAAATAGTTCTATTATCCAGATAATTACTATCAAAACTGTTTTTGCATTTGTAGTTAAGTAAATAGACGTCCGCGGGCTGGGAAGACGAAATAAATCTAGTGAGCGGGGAACATATTTGTGTATGTAACAATAAAAACGATTAATTAATATACTTTTTTGATATATGGTGTGAATTCACGACCACTTTAATACTTCCTGCGTTGCTAATATAATATTATCGAATTGGGATACCTAATTTAGGCACTTGACAACTTTAATAATTCCAGGACACAATTTCTCGAAGCTAGGCTTTATTTTTGCCCTAGAACTAACCGTAAATTGGGTATTTACCTGCTTTATTAATTGCTTCCCATTAATAGTTTGTCAATTGAAACAAGTTAGGAAGTTGCTATTGCCATACAAAATCTATAGAGTAATCGCATTTTGATAACTAATAAAAAATATGTTAATTGATTGGTAGTGTCAACAACCCATTACCTACTTCAATATGCTGCCTACAATTATACCACATATGGTTATATGGTGCCCTTGGTTAGAAAAGTATGACTATCACTGCCATAGACCATTAAGTTTTAGTTGAAAACCATTCTACTATTTAGCTACGTATGTTTATCTGTAAATTATATAGTATTTGCAATGAAAATTAAAGCGAACAACTTTGCAAAAATCACAAACTTGTAAGTATACAATCACAAGTTACTTATCAATATTTCTGCCTAAGACCAACCCAGTTAGGACAAGTGATTTATTTAATCATAGAAGTTATTTTAGGATTCGTAAGATTTATAACACAAATTTATTCACATATCTATAACACGTTTTGCACTTCACATAGTGTAAAAAAAAGTTATGAAAGAATGCGACTTTCGATACCCAAGAGTTTCTTATTTGCGAACATTTTCTCCAAGACTTTACCAAATACTCGCGATGCGTCTTCTAACACCGACGAGAAATCGAATGTATACTCTGGAGCTGTGAAATACGATAATACTTTAATTCGTAAATACCTACGGCAAAAACAAAGAAGTTCGAAAATTGTTATCTTTATCGTAGTGTGAAGATGTGGCATTGGCTCCCAGTGTGTCCCCTTCCTCTTATGACATGGGGTTCTTCAAACGAGGTGTGTAGAAGCACTCGTGCAGGTCGGCATACTATCAACGACTGTCGTTGTTATTTAGACCAATAGTTGCCATTATTTGCAGTCAGTTTGCCTAACCAGTTTTAATAAAACATAACTATTTCTTAAAACATCATTTGTACCAGTACTTTTGAATGTCACCATTTGTTATTTACTTCTCGACCTCGTCGAAGAGACACAGGTCTTCGCCCTCGATGCTGGAGCCTTGTGCATTTACAGGTTAGGCGTTATATATACGTGGCTTAATAAAGGACAAATTTAGAATAACTGCTCAAACTCTGCTTACTGGCATCAAATGTCATCTAAATAGTAGAAAGCTACTGCTGTTTTTGTGATAAGATACCTCAGGGGCTCTGACGTGACTCAGTGTTAGCACACATTCCTAAAGGGTTACTCGGTAAACTACAATTTATTAATAAGGGGCAAGCAAATAATGAAGATAAGTATCAAATATTACGAATGTTATGCGGAGCTGAATTATCAATTTAGCAGAAAAGCGAATGCTACGAGGACTTCACCTTCGGCGATTTTGTAAAACTTTGATTAATGTTATTCAAAACAGGCCTTTTGTAAGATTTGTTACAGTTCCCGCGCTCTTTTAATTCGCATTTGTCTTTGTAATTCATGTTAAAAACTGTAAGTATTTGCGTCAGGTATATTTTATACCAATTACCACCACTTGGTTAATTATCATAATTATATTAATAAAGGTTTAATTACCAAACAATCCTTTATTTTAATTAATATTACCTTCAGTTTGTGACTTGTTCTTGCGGTTACCTTTAGCAGCATTTTCTGTAATATAAAGCTGAAGAATTTTATGTTAGCGATGTATTTGCGGATACCATTTAAACTTTCTATAAATTAGGAGAATATGACCATACAGGCAACTTTTACACCAGAAATTTAGGGATTATTGCAGCTTATAGTTATCTATTACCATTTTAAACAAAGCTGATATCTTCCTCATGTAACTGAAGTAGGTAGAAACTAGTTTGCTACTTCTGAGAATTGAGTTTGAAAATGAGGTGTGCTTAGGAATAGGAACTAATCACACACTTCAGACCAGAATAGATAATTGTGACCACTGTTTGATTTAAGTAAGAATATTAGACATATATAAGGTGGTATTTCAACAGCAATCGAATATTGCGTAGGTTCTTAATTTTTTTACAGATTACACTTAATTATAATCATAGTTCTAAATTGTGAGGCTTGAGCCAGAAATACCTTAGAGACATTCGATATCAAGTTAGGATCAACTCTCTTACGTAAATACTATGAAGATTTTCAGAAAGCCTTCATTTTTTCTAGTGTATAATTATCAATACCTCCCAAAATGTCTTACGAGGACTCTGGTATGTAGTTCTTAGGAATATTTTGCTTGCGCATGCTGTTTAAAAGGTATAAAAGTAAAATCAATTTTAAAACTACGTAATCCGATTGTATTTCTGATGCTACAATACAGCTACACATATTACACGGGCTCCATTGTACGTTGTCTTAACTCATTTAGGCATAAGAAATGCATGTACATTATTTTATATATCAGCTTTAAATTCATATCATATTGTACACAAAGATAATTCATCGTGAAAAGTGTACGATTTCATCAAAATATTATATGGTAGGAACTTGCAAATAAACCATCAAAGTGAACATACCGTTAATATAATTACACTATAAAATATGTTGGCGAACATTTTAAACAATAACAATTTTTATATAGAAATAATTCAAATATACCACGCACAATAATTTTGAAAATAACATTTAATTTTAGTGACGTTTTGTTCTTCCTATCCATTTTCCTAATTTCTGAAACTTACTGCTGTTTGGCCTTTATGGATTTACTAAATGGAATACAATTACATTAGTTATTAAAATGTATACGTATTTATGGATTATATATACCAATAAAAATGTTGTATACTAATCTATAGTAACAAAAAATATTCAGTGTTCTGATAAAAAGAAAGCAATAATAAAACTATCTTTAGTCATATATATTCTCAATAGATGGAGTAGTTATCTGAAATTATGCTGTTTGCTGATTGGTCAAATGAATGACAGCCATCTCTTTCTTTCTGACATCAACTAAAATGGCCGAATTTCATTGTGGTTTGTGAGACGTCTTCGATAATATGTGGAATGTCGTGTGTTGATGAAAATAAATAAACTTTCATGTGCAAGTGTGGAGATTCATGTTGTGCCCGGTGCTAGTGCATGTTGTGGTTGTCCAAGTGCTTACCTTGTGAATCTACGTTTATCAAAAGTGTTTTGTGTGTGTTTTCATCCCTTGTTTTCGACAGTAACTTTACCCTGACATCTTTTTTGGATTTATGTACACTTGAATACGGTAAGTTATCACAATAAGATACAGGATACAAGTGAAAATCATTCTAAAACGATAGTTTTATGAAGCGTGTCTAAAAACTTTATTTCAAGTTTTGACAGTTTTCTGTCCCTTTTTAACATATGATTATCGTTCAAGATAAAAAGGGACGAGAGTATAATGTTAGGAGTAGTTACTCCCTATTGTTGAGAAAGTGTGCCGCGTATTATTGTTTTGGTGATGACCTATTAGGAAATTATCTGTTTCGTAGACTGGATGTCGCTCCTGGGGTCATCCGGTAACAATTAAACAATGACCCTCTAATAGTAATCGTGACATAATTCGCGTAGGTTGACAAAGACAACTATACAGCAGTGACATCATTTCGCGTATTTTCAGAATATTTTGTCTACTTTGATACGCGTGGTATGACCAAATATTGTTTCAAAAACCACGAACTCTTGGAACATTTATCCCGAACCCTATCAAAAGTTGATATAGTCGCAAAGTGGACCAGGCCAGCTGCGTATTGCATGACAATGTGCCCAGACCTTACTAATGAAATACAGTTACGTTTAACTCTGCATATATTTATAAATTACTTGAATTTCTAAATGGTCTCCTTGACCTGAATATGATGGTATTTCATAGCATGTTTACTGTTTTAATAATTATTTATGATATAAAAGTGAAACTGTTATGTTTTTATTGTTTATGCATGGAAAAAGTTATTTCTCTCATAATAATATATTGTATGTACAATGTAATTTGTTAACATGGTCAATTAGGTTGAAAATATTTGAGTATAATTACTACTAGTGATTTGTTTTTTATTTAGTGTTATATTTATCCAGTCTTATACTTATTTATACACAAATTACTGAACAAATACAAGTAAATCAATTAATTTATTGCATACTAGCAGTGCCTGATACTCTGCATGCATGAAACCTTATGTAAAAAAACAGTGACTAACTTAAGTCACTTCTTCATTAAAATTACAATAATTTTTGATAGAATTAATGGATTTAAAAATGAAACCAAAACAAAATGTTACAAGAGGATATGCTTTATGAGGTTTATTGCGAATACAGTACTTTAGCAGTGATATGTGTTCAAACAAACAAACAGACAGACTCACAGATAGACATTTCTGAAAATGATTGCAATTTATTATATTACTTATTCCTAGACACCAGCAACAATTTTTTCCACAAAAATATAAAAGTACAGACACAGTAGATTTACATTCTATTATATGTATAGATACTTAATGTCCATTAAACAAACAATTTGACTAGTACAATTAATCAGCATAGTAGTCCGGTGAAGCTGTTAAGACCTTGCTTGGCCAATAGCGTAGTCAGTTTGAAAAAAAATAAATTAATCAGCATATATAAGTTAAGTCAGATTTAAACTTAGCATATGATTTTGGTAGGTGTAAGTTAATTTAATGCTAATTTCAAATTATATGATCTTGTCAGCTTTGTGTACCTTGTTCCTCATTAAAACATACAATAATTACAGTTTTATTAAAGTAGACTAGTCTGTATTAGTTAAAATAAAAAAATGTTTTTTGTTCAGTAGTAATTATTTTACCAAAAAGTGTCTTATGACCCATAATGTTATTGTATTATGCTTTGATCAATTTAATCAATGGATTGTATAAAAAAAGGGTTATGATAAAACATTATTTCTAATTGTTTCAGACTTGCAAAACTAGTAATATTTTATTTGGGTTATAGTGTTAGGTTTTACAACAAAGTCACAAAGGAAATTACCGATTTGCCGGGCTGCCAGTTTAAGAGCATGTCAAGTGGGCCTTGGTGTCAAAAGGCTATTTTCTGTATTATTATAGAATAGAAGAATATTGTCTGGAATTTACTCTTCTCTGTGCATCCACTAAAAGTGATTGTAATGTATTATAATGCATTAAGTAGCAATAAATATGTTAAAAAGGTGTACCCGATTGGAGTATCTTGCTGCTTTTTCTCGATTACTGGGTTGTTTTCTGAACCGGTGGTAGTTTTGAAGTACATAAGTGCCTTATTAGGGTCTAAACTGAATACATTATTTTTTATTTCAATTATAGTTTTTTTTTTTATAATTCTTGAATATAAAATGAGAGTATTTTTTAATCTATCAAAATAAGTTTGAACTACAACTATTTTAATAAAAAAAATTATTTGTGTGTAAATAATTTATCTTAAACATAATTATGTGAATTATTTATTTATTATGTGTATCAGTTAAAACTTTGGCCTCTTGACTTTACAAGTACTAGACATGTTCACACTATTATTAAATAAATGTGATACAATATATATAGTACTAGCTGACCCATGCCCACTTAGTTGGGCGGTAATAGGTGTTATCAAGCTACAATTTTTTTCTAGAACTCTAATCATATATCTCTCATCGTTCGTAAGAAACGTTTTCGTTCGACCATTTTTTCTCCGACTCCCCAGATATTACCGCCTACAACCTCACAAACTTTACCTCTTTATAATATTA
>MU159885.1:49453-83021 GCA_015888305.1 Antheraea pernyi | reverse complement strand
AGGGTCTTCACAGCTTCACCGGACTACAAGTTTGTATGAGATAGAGATCGGGAGTCTATACTTTGATGAGATAGGGATCGGGGTACTAAGTTTTACGTTTTTTTGATGACATGAAGGCCAGACGTTCTGAATAGTAAGTAATATTAACAAAAAAATACGTGCGTGTATCAGTGTACACACGTAAGAAGTGAAACTTCTTTATGACATCATTTTTCGAAAAATGATCTACTATATTTACACCTTTACAGAAATTGGTTAAATAAATCTAAATTAGATAAAGTTTAAGCAAAAGGCTTTTATTATTATAAACATGGATACAAATAATTCAATTATTTTACCTTATTGTTACTAAGATTATAATAGCATTTCATCAATTATATTTCATTAATTATAATAGAATTATTACTATTATTGTTATCGTTATTATATATTTTTGAAATTAATGGCTTATGATAACTGAAATATAAAATATATGGTTTACATTCCACGGAATCTGATCATTGTGAGCGCACCTTTAGAAATAAATATGGCGCGTAACGGAAAAATATACAGAAATTAAGATGGCGCGTAATCGAAAAACGTTACATACGTTTTTACATGCTCTAAAATTCCTCCCTACGTCGACAAAGAAGTTTCACTTCAATAAAAATGGAATACTGAATTACATTATATTTTACAAAGAATATAATATATTGTTCACAAAAAAAAACGTTGCAGTAATAATGATAATAACGATGATAGAATTATTAAGTTTTCCCTTTGGAAACGGGGTGTTGTCACGCGACGCCAAGCGAAACGACTATACGAGACAATACTGGTCGCGTTATTTACGCGATAGATAAGCAAAGAAAATGTTTTAATTATCTCGCGTGCATGGTAACTTGGCGAGGTGCACGCGCTGATGTCTCTGCCCACAATAGTAGCACTCCCCGAGTCGCAAATGCACGGAATAACGTTTAATTTACTCAGGATTGTCTTCAGTAATATACTATCTTAATGACAATGGTCTTTAAAATGTACTCAGACATCGAATTAACTTATAAACTCTGATAGCAAGGATAAAATCGTTCGCTAATGAATTACTTACTATAGCTGCGTACTATAATTAAATATAATTCGTTATTGTTAAAGTATATCAGTTTGTTTAACTAATCTACGTTATACTGTAAAGCTAAGATTTCATGTCATTTTCTTTCTTAGTACACCTGCACAGACCAGCTATTCAACTAAATTCCTATACTATTCCTGCAATGTTAGTATCATATTCAGTTGTGATATAAGTGCGATATTAGTTGAAGTTGCATAACATCTAATAAATATTGTATGTAATATACATACATTCATTAGTAGGCAAAGATTTATTTATCTAAATGAATTATTTATTTTCTTTCAGTGTAAAATAGTGGACTTTCCACACATGTTGACATATCATTCTTTAATCATTATGTGTACATAATAGATAAGATTCTGTTTATATATTTAATCCAACAACAGTTTATCTAATGTTGCTTTGTTGCTTTTCTTGAAACTTGTGAAGGAGTAATATTTTTAATCTTCAGTACTTCAGTATAATTTCTGTTTTAAGATAATCTATGAATGTTCTATGTGAAAATATCACATATTTTACATATTTAAATAGTATTATTTAAATATTACTGGTCCCATAATTTGCATAATATACATTTTCAGGTGTACACAAAGCGACATAGGGTTCCTTTCATTTTAAAAAATGTACTGTTTTCAAGACATAGATTAAATCTACATTAATGTGAGTGAAGTCTCAAAGCAAAAGGTAGTTGCATGTGTTTTTTTTTCATGCCAGCTGCAAATGAGAACAAGTATGTCATTATCCATAAATATTTCTCAATAATTTACTGATTAATTTGTAACTATTTTGTTTCATATACTAATGTACTTGTAAGTAGGGGAATGTCTAGCAAAAACATTGATCTGTACATCTCATTCAAATAATTATACATATTATATTGATGGTCACTCTGTTGGGGACTTAAATAAATAATGTTTAATTTGGTTGAAATTAATATAAAATAATACGAATAAAATAATTACTAATTTCAAATTATTTTATTGAAAACACTAAAGCTCATCTATAACTAAATAAAGAAAATCAATTGATAGAAACAGAAGAAAGAGGCACTGAACTATTTTATCACCATTTATTTATATATAGAAGATAATGTAGTAGACAATTGTTGACAATAGCGAAAGCTTGATAAAACAATAATATAATATAACAATAATTATGTACTCTATGGAGCGTAGCCGAGGGTACAGTTTGCTTTTTATTTATGTACTTTAAATTGAATGCTTTTTTCATTTTTACAAATTTTTTATTCCTCACATTTACACGATTTTGTAGTTGAACTTGAACTTGTTTATGTCTCTATGCTCTGGTTTATTTGGTTCAAAGCAATCAGATAAGTATTTCGGTTACATCTGTATTTGCATCTGTTCACTATGTTCAAAGTGTACCTATCTAACTATAGATATTAAAACAATGGATATGAATATTCATTAGATATGTCAGTATCACGGTCGGGATCGTTTTAACAAAGCTTCAAACGTACGGACCGCTCGCTTTTATCAGGACCATCTCAGGAAGTGAAACCGCATTGTAACGAATTACGAGTCGCGGTCAGCGGCGTGATGCGCACGGATGTCTCACGTAAATGTGAACTCACATAGTAAAATTGAATGTAATACTCTGATTCAATGTAGTACATTTGCCATCCACTAGCATAGTATGCACCAGGACGTTGGGGCACGTGATCCAGTCTAAGAACCGAGTTTGAAATCCTAACTAATGGTATAGATGCGAATTTGTTTTTTTTTTGTTACGCCTTTACGCTTTGACTATTCCATCGATCATCATTAAATTTTGTATATCGTTATGAGGCGTACAGAAAAGTACTTCCATTTGCCGGACTGTAAGTTTAAGCACCATATCAAGCTGGTTTTTGTTTCAAAAAGCTATTATAGAGTAGATAAATATATGAACGATGGCGATGTCTGGAATTTACTCCTCTCTGTGTACCTAAAAAAATCGATTGTGACGAGTAATGTATTTTAAATATATATGTTAAAAAGAAACCCGATCTCGAGACTCGTGTCTTGCCGGTTTTTCTCGGTGATTGTGCTTTGTCGTACTTTGTAGTAGCTTTGACTTTCATAAGCGCCTTACTAGGCCTAATTTGACGAAAGTAATTTTGATTTTAGCTTAGTTTGATATTTCATCCAGATGACTATGCCCGAAATATAACAAACATATTTTATATTAGCACGAGCGGAAAGCTAGTCACAAAATATGTTATCTTGGTATAGGCTCTGATGTAAAGATTTTTTCTAGATATAAATTAAATTTGAACTCACAAATTGATTTTGACAAGCGTTTCATAAGGATGAAGAGCAGTTTTCAGATTATTATTTTATTTAATCGTGTGGCTAAATAGCATATCCCTAATTTATTGTTGTCGATTGATTGATTGCTGTTCAATTTATGTGGAACAGTGCAGCGGAGAAATATTTGTTACTCTTCATGCGTTGTTCCCTTCAAATTACAAGACCATTTTTTACCAATGAAGTAGATAATATCAGCTAGTTCGTTATAAAGATAATTTTTACAAGTATTTAGCGGTGGTGTGTACTGCGGTGCGGTTATACACCCACTTTTTATTACCCCCTTGTAAATCCTTTTTGTGACAACTCTAATCAACGTTATCTTGAGTATCGTAGTGTGTAAAGGTAGAGTATTGATCCTTTATCATTGTTATCGTCAATGCTTTGTGACCACTATACACTTTGCAAAAAATCCGTTTGTAGCGTTTAACTTGATAGATAACTAGTTATCGTTATTGTTTTATTGTAATGTACTTGCAATGAGATGTCACAGTCATTTCTAAGACCCTGAAAATATAGCTATCTATACATATAATAAAAATGTAAAAATACGTGTCTGTAGTTTTTAGATTTTTGTGAAAAAAAAATGTTGCAGGTGACTATGGATAAGTAATAAAATACATTTCAATAATTTTTAGAAATGTCTATCTTTCTGTATGTCTGTTTGTTTGAACACGCATCACTGCTAAAGTACTGCGTTCACGATAAAACCTCTCCAAGAAAATCATAAACCATTTAGTCTTGGTTTAATTAAAAGGGCTCACTCTATCAAAAATTATTGTAATTAATGACGACGCAACTTAAGTACGTGAGAAAAATAGATTAATTAAATGGACTTAATTCAGATGGTTTTATTAGTAACTGTTTTTTTACATTATGTTCTACGCGGACGGAGTCGCGGGCACAGCTAGTATTATATAAAAATCAATGAAAGTATTTTTCGAATCTGCTCAGCAATTCCGGAGGTTAGCACCAACAAACGAAACAAACTAATGCGTATATAACTTATTGTCATTAAGTATTTTCATTTCAGTATACCTTCCAGGCGTAGAGCATTTGCTGATAATATTTTTATTAATGTTCTGTGAATCACACAGTAAATCTTATCTAAATATACTACATACTGATATGTACTGATAATGATTTCTTGACACTAAATATAGATTATTATACAAATATTACATCATCCGTTTGTATGTCATTCTAATATTTTTGTATCGTATTACTTGATATGAGCCTTCTACCGACTGCGAAAATACTATTTAAACTCGCATACAATGAGAGTGTTAAAAAATTATCTTGATAAGTATAAAGTATGTTGTAGCTACTTCGCATTGTGAACAAAAAAACATAAAATATTGTTAGTCTTATGTGGTTAATTTGTAAACTCTTGCTAATCCCCCTGGAAGTTACTGGGATCCAACACAAAGTATTTTATTTAACAATATATTGGCAAAACCGCGTCGGACATAGTGGTTCTCAACAAAGAGTCATCATAAAGTCCGTATTCGAGTGGTGACTTACTAAGCTGGTTATAGTAGGATGTTACCAAGTTTGGTACGGTAATGAAAACGAGTGTTGATGCGCATCATTGGTTTTTTGAATATATATACTTCGGTAGTAAGTCTTTTAGACATTGTTCGGAGCTCCTGGGCTGACTGCCTGATGAATCTATGGAATCCTATTTAATACTCAATCAAAATCCATTGGTTAGATTTTGCTTGGCGTGCGTCCAGATATACCGGTCAATAAATAAAAAATAATTTCCCAGATAATATTTTTGAATGTTTGGTTCATGGCTATTATAGTCTAAATATATAAAAATCCAGTATATCTTAGAAAATATGGGAACCGGCTATTGATTGACTTGTAAATATATACATTTTACTTACAAAGTGAAGTCTCCATTTTGCAACAAATAAGCTATAATAATATGTAGCCCCGATTGTTGTTTTAATATGTCATCTCGGGTTTGTGATGTTTGGCATTGAGGTTGGTTTATTAATAAAACTATACGGCTAGGGACAACATTATTAACCATGTTACGTACATTAGATATATTTTCGTATATGTTAATTTGGCTTTGTTGCGACATTGGAATTTCAGTGTATTTTTTACTAAGTAAGAAACCTTGGTTACCCGCTGGATTGCATATATGCTATAGTCAAGACTCTTAGGCTTCCAGATTATTTTTATTATAATATACAGGCATTTTTTTATAGCATCCATTTAGTTGGTTGTTGTCGCATTGTATTTTATCTGACATTCGCTATATCGCACTTTATATGCGGACATACTAGCGGGTCCGGCGGACGTTGTCCCGTCCTGATAATAAACAATACCTTGACAAATGATACACCTAAACCTTCCTCATGAGTCACTTTATCTACTAGTGAGAACCACATGAAAATCTGTTCATTAGTTTTTGAGTTTATCGCGAACAGACAGACAAACAAACTTGTCAAAGCACTTTGTTTTATAATGTGTAGATATGATACCCCTTGACAATGTGTTTTTATGTCAATGAAAGTATTTTTCGAATCTGCTCAGCAATTCCGGAGGTTAGCACCAACAAACGAAACAAACTAATGCGTATATAACTTATTGTCATTAAGTATTTTCATTTCAGTATACCTTCCAGGCGTAGAGCATTTGCTGATAATATTTTTATTAATGTTCTGTGAATCACACAGTAAATCTTATCTAAATATACTACATACTGATATGTACTGATAATGATTTCTTGACACTAAATATAGATTATTATACAAATATTACATCATCCGTTTGTATGTCATTCTAATATTTTTGTATCGTATTACTTGATATGAGCCTTCTACCGACTGCGAAAATACTATTTAAACTCGCATACAATGAGAGTGTTAAAAAATTATCTTGATAAGTATAAAGTATGTTGTAGCTACTTCGCATTGTGAACAAAAAAACATAAAATATTGTTAGTCTTATGTGGTTAATTTGTAAACTCTTGCTAATCCCCCTGGAAGTTACTGGGATCCAACACAAAGTATTTTATTTAACAATATATTGGCAAAACCGCGTCGGACATAGTGGTTCTCAACAAAGAGTCATCATAAAGTCCGTATTCGAGTGGTGACTTACTAAGCTGGTTATAGTAGGATGTTACCAAGTTTGGTACGGTAATGAAAACGAGTGTTGATGCGCATCATTGGTTTTTTGAATATATATACTTCGGTAGTAAGTCTTTTAGACATTGTTCGGAGCTCCTGGGCTGACTGCCTGATGAATCTATGGAATCCTATTTAATACTCAATCAAAATCCATTGGTTAGATTTTGCTTGGCGTGCGTCCAGATATACCGGTCAATAAATAAAAAATAATTTCCCAGATAATATTTTTGAATGTTTGGTTCATGGCTGTTATAGTCTAAATATATAAAAATCCAGTATCATGATATTCGTTCAAGATGAACTCCGAAAGTAAATCCTAATTTATAGTTACGCTCCATTTCAAAAGTAAAATTATACACATAAACAACTAGAAGGAGGTTACTAAAACTATTCGTAGCCCCGTACGTGTGAATCAAGTATGACAATATCATCATTTGGTTTCATTTGGATCAATCGTTTTGTCAACTAAAACAAACGAAAGGAGTATATATTAGGGGCTTCTATATCGTTTTGGATATTCAAAGGTAATTTTAAAATACAGTATGTGACAAGTTCACTATTTTTATATTCTCATTTTTTATAGAGTAGTACATTAGCGTTTGTACTTATTTTCAACTGTTGTTAAATAACAATCAGCGTGGCTCTACCACCTTCTAAAAAAGTGTGTACTTTTTAGATTTTTGTAAAAAAATTGCTGCAACAAGAAACAACTAGTATTTCAATTATTTTTAGAAATGTCTGTCTGTTTGTTAGAAAACGCAACACTGGTAAAGTAGTAGGTTTATGATAAAACATCAGCAAGAAAATCATAAAACATATCCTCGAGTAACATTTAGTCTTTGTTTTATTTAAATCGATTGTCTATCAAAAGTTATTATAATTTTATCAAACCTTATCAAACTGAAATAGTTTAGAATATTATCCGATACGATATATATATAGGAGTTGTTGAGTTATGTATGCTTGGTACACATATATGTTTCATCAACTCATATATGTATGAATAGTTAGCTTAGCTTAGGTTAGCTCAGATAGGTCGCGAATTTACCGCGCAGCACACGCTGTCTGAGTGTGCTGCGTGGGGGGAGCAGCGCCGCATTCTGGCGGCGGCCGTGGGAACGGACTTATCGCTGCCGAGCGTGGTTTCGGCCATGCTCGGCAGCGAACAGGCTTGGCGAGCGATGGCCTCCTTCTGCAAAAGATATAACGTTAGTTACCTCTACTCCGAGATACCCAAAAAGTAATGGGATGGCTGAAAAAGCAGTCCATATAAGTAAACAGATTCTAAAAAAATGTAATGAAGATAAGACAGATATTAGAGAGGGGATTATGGAATATAATAATACACCTTTAACTAGTTTGGGAGTTTCTCCATCACAAATTTTAAATAGTAGAGTTTTGAGAAATATGCCTTGTGCTTTAAATATATTGAAACCTAAAATACAAAATGATATTTATACAAAACTATGTCATAAACAAAATATAACTAAAAATTATTATGATAAGAGTGCTAGAAAGAAAACCTATTATTATAAAACTGGAGAAAATGTTACCTTTATTGATAATGGTATTTGGAAGAAAGCTAAAATTGTAAGTAAATGTCCTGAACCTAGATCTTATATTATAGTTACTGAGGGAGGTAAAATGTTAAGAAGAAATACTTCTCAAATGAAAAAATGTTTTTCTAAGTTTAATAACTACAGTAAAGGAGCTGATGATTATGTGTTATCTAAATATGAACAGAGTAACATTAAACCTGTCCAAGATTTTGACACAACAACTAATTCTAAAAATCAGATTGCTTTACCAACTAGTAATATTACAACCAGAACAGGCAGAATTGTTAAACCTAGAAATGTACTTGATTTATAAGTTAATATAGTTTAAGGGGGAGGTGTGGTAACCCTAAAATAGTAGTATTAAGTCTATGGTTAATATGGCGTACTTAGAGAGTCATGTTCTGTAACGTAAATGTATAAGTGTTTGAAATAAATATTGATTACTGCATCTTATTATTGAGTATTCTTATGGTATATTCCATATTACAACACCCCGGGCATGTGCCAACGAATTTTTCAGAATTCGCGTACATTTACTAATTGAAATAGATAACACTATCGGCTGACGGTGAAGGAAAACATCGTGAGGAAACCTGTGTGGGAAATTATAGAACTATGGATTTCTAAAAGTTATATATCGGTAATGTGTCGTGCGATGGCGTGGTGATTATGCCCCTACTTTCGTTCGAGAAGAGGCCTATGATTCTGCAGTGGGTCTCTTACAAGCTGATGATGACATTGTTATTTAACAACAGTTGAAAATACATCATCAGCTTGTAAGAGACCCACTGCAGAATCATAGGCCTCTTCTCGAACGAAAGTAGGGGCATAATCACCACGCCATCGCACGACACATTACCGATATATAACTTTTAGAAATCCATAGTTCTATAATTTCCCACACAGGTTTCCTCACGATGTTTTCCTGTTTTCGCCAGTAGATAAAGTGATTCATTAGGAAAATTTAGGTATATAATTTGTCATTTTTTTATTGTCAGGGTAGGACAATGTCCGCCGGGCCCGCTAGTATGTAATAAAATGAAATTGGAACGTGACACACGTTTGTTTGACGGTGTGACCGTAAGCCTTGACGGCGCGGCGCGACGCGTAGTAAACATTCGGAGAGGGGCCGCGCTTGTGCCCGCGGTGATGCAACTATTGCTAATGTTTGTACTGGCGGCGATCACGTTTCGATCTATTGAAATTGCTCTGATCTGAAGGTCGATTTTTTGCTGATCATAATATTGAGTTCATCGGTTCTCAACCTGTAGGAACGGTATCATAAATCAGTTGCTTATAAAGATATGAGATTGCCATGTAGGTATTAAAAAGAAGACCTCTATATTTATACAACGTTATTTCATTGGAGTATTTCTACTTTAAAAACAAATCTTTGTTAATTTTAATGTAAGTATATTAAAATAGTGTATTAATTTATTTTTAAATTATCATGAAAATCATTTATTTATTTATTTGTATTTAATGTAAGCCTGACAATGTAAAACTTTCTGAAATGTCAAATATTACATATCATAGTCATCATTTTTATTTTTTTAGGGTATTTAGATGGCTACAACATAAAAAAGTGGAGAAACGATGATTTGGTAGAAGTAATTTTATTCCTTTATTATGAGAAAGTTCAATTGTTTATTACTGAAAGGCCTGCCGTATGTACAGATGCACTGTACGACGTATTTGATTATTATATTCGAGTGATTAAAGAAGTATATAGTTAGTCGTCGCTGTCGAATTACCTGCCTAAAATTTTTATCACATTTTGTTTAAAAGATTCATTTCGCTAGGATGAAAGATACTGGCTTAGTGATGGTCCCACTGTTGTAAGACAGAGCTATGAATAGGAGAAAAAATACACAAAACTACAGAGTAAAGTATGACATAGCATTTTATAAAATTAGAACATTGTCGAAACAATTATGGCATTCAACACCGAAAGAGACCCATTTCAACAATAACCCTGGTTTTCAGCTGAGCTTACTGTCAGTCGTCACCATGCGCAGTATCGCAAATACATTAACAAAAGAGTTTAATATTTCAATATATAATAGATACACAGTTAATCTACGTCCAACTCACGTTAACACCCATAATCCTAATTTATAGTTACGCTCCATTTCAAGAAGGAGGTTACTAATACTATTCGTAGCCCCGTACGTGTGAATCAAGTATGACAATATCATCATTTAGTTTCATTTGGATCAATCGTTTTGTCAACTAGAACAAACGAAAGGAGTATATATTAGGGGCTTCTATATCGTTTTGGATATTCAAAGGTAATTTTAAAATACAGTATGTGACAAGTTCACTATTATTATATTCTCATAAGATTTTTTTATCGAGTAGTACATTAATTAGCGTTTGTCCTTATTTTCAACTGTTGTTAAATAACGATGTCATCATCAGCTTCGCAGAGACCCACTGCAGAATCATAGACCTCTTCCCGAAGGAAAGTAGGGGCATAATCACCACGCCATCCCACGACGCTTTACCGATATCTAACTTTTAGAAATCCATAGTTCTATAATTTCCCACACATAGTACTACTATAAGAACATTTCACAGTTTCAGGTTTCCTCACGATGTTTTCCTTCACCGTCAGCCGATACTGTTACCAATTTCAATTAGTAAATGTACGTGAATTTCGCAAAATTCGTTGGTACATGCCGGGGGCTCGAAACAGCGAACATTGAGTTGATATTTCAATGGTCGAACCACTTAACCACCACGATTTAGTGCTGTGCTAAGATTAGAAGCTTTCGAGCATGTATATGTGGTTTGTGATGTGTTACCAACTTACTATACAGTAAAGCTATCTATCTATCTCTGTAGTTGTATGACAAGGTCAAGTTTCCTGTAAACCCGAGAATAGGTTTGGATGCGGTATTTGAGCACGCTGCCCTGACAATGAATACTATTATGTAATTGAGAACTTAACTGAAAACCATTTTTTTTTCTGGAGAGAACTTGATAATGTAATATAATCAAATAACTGCGATGTCGCCTGCGTTGTTGATCTTTCTAACAATTTATGGCAGAGGAAAAATAAGAACCGCACTGCTTGCCCCACTTCTCCACTGTAAGAAAACGCACATAGCGTAGTGCTTATAAAATCGTAGTACTTTAAAACTTTATATTAAATGAATTTACTGTGATTTTTTTTCTTTACATATGGACATACTCAATAATAAGATGCAGTAATCAATATTTATTTCAAACACTTATACATTTACGTTACAGAACATGACTCTCTAAGTACGCCATATTAACCATAGACTTAATACTACTATTTTAGGGTTACCACACGGGGTACGAAACTGCGAACATTAGTTGATATTTCAATGGTCAAACCACTTAACCACCACGATGTAGTGCTGTGCTGTGATTAGAAGCTTTCGAGCACGTATATGTGGTTTGTGACGGATTACCAACTTACGGTGATCAGTAAAACAATGTCCTACCACTATGTCTGTAGTTGTATGACAAGGTCAAGTTCCCTGTAAACCCGAGAATAGGTTTGGACGCGGTATTTAAGCACGCTGCCCTGACAATGAATACTATTATGTAATTGAGAACTTAACTGAAAACCATTTTTTTTTCTGAAGAGAACTTGGTAATGTAATATAATCAAACTAGCTGATACCTGCGATTTCGCCTGCGTAGTTGATTTTTTTAACAATATATTTTATGGCAGAGGATAAAATAAGAACCGCACTGCTTGCCCCACTTCTCCACTGTAAGAAAACGCACATAGCGTATTGCTTATAAAATCGTAGTACTTTGAAACTTTATATTAAATGAAGTTACTGTGAATTTTTTTTCTTTACCAACCTACCTTTCTTGGTCCATCCAAGTGTGTATGAAGTCAAACTAATAAATCTGGTCATAATTTATCCAGTAGCTTTTGGAGTGATGTGCGAACAATGCCAAATTTGCCAGATTGTTTATATAGATTCGATCATTTTTTTGCTACTCATTATATAACTAGTTATAGTCGATATGTTTTGAAATCATAACACGGCACGTGTTTTTCTAGATATGTCATAGTCCCAAGAATGTTCTAGTGAGGTTGCTATATTATAGCTTAATTTACTGAATAAAACATAAGAACTTCTAAGAATACTCTAATAAGAACGATTTAAATATAATATGGCATTGTTATTATACTAACAGTGCTCGCGACTTCCTCCGTGTGAAACCTTATGTAAAAAAACAGTGATTTATAAATTCATCTGAATGTATTAAGTCCGTTTACTTATTTCCTTTTTTCTCGTATTTAAATCGCGTCGTCATTAAAAGTACAATAACGTTTGATAGACTGAACTGATCTTAACGAATTAAACAGTACATGCTACTCGAAAATACTCTTTAAGGTTTTTTGGAAGGCGTTTTACCATAAACGCAGTAATCTAGCAGTAAAGCGTGTTCATATAAACAGACAGACTTTTCAAAAATTGATTGAAATGCATTTTATTATTTATCCCTAGACACCTGCAACAATTGTTTTTACAAACATTTAAATAGTACAGACACGTTAGTTAGTTTACATTCTTATAATATGTATAGATATGAAACTTAATACTGACTCTGGCAAATTGTCTGCAAAGTGAATTGAACAGAAAATGTATAAAAATGTGTAATTTTAACAAACGATGGTCGTTCGCAGTGCCGTGACAGGTGGCAAGTAAACAAATGTCACGCTAAACCGGTCGAACGATGAGCTAAGCAAGCGAGAACATACCTGACGTCAGACTTCTCATGTTACCTCACTTTGCCTTAGGTTATGCTCCATACCGAAATTACACAAGGCTTTATTCGAAACTAGCTCATTCCCGCGATTTCGTCGGCGTCGTTTATTTCAATTGTTTTGTTATATCTCAAAGGGATTAGGCGGCGTTATCGACGAAAGTTCCCAGCCTGCTTGAAATTTCCGACACTTGTAGTGTTATATTTCAAACAATTTACAAAAAGATATCGATAAATTACATTGCTATACCTTCTTCGTGACTCACTTGATCTATTAATGAAAACCGCAAGAAAAACCGTTCAGTAGTTTTTGAGTTTATCGCGAACAGACAGACAGACGAACACGGTGAAGGATTTTGATTTACAATATGTAGCGAATACGTATATACCCAACGTGACCGTTTATTTTTGTATTTAGAGCTTGCGGTATTTGTAATTAGAATAAACTTATTTTATCTAATATTTATTCAACTACAAGGTCATGGAAATAGACCAAAAATAGACTCACATACGTATTTGTAATAATAGTTAGGATTATGTGAATTTGAAAGTAACTTCCACGTCTATATATGCGTTGTATAAACCATTATCACTACATATTATAAAACAAAGTCCACTGCCACGTCTGTCTGTCTGTCTGTCTGTTCGCGATAAACACAGAAACTATTGAACGAATTTTCATGTGATTTCCACAAGTAGATAAAGTAATTCATGAGGAAGATTAGGTATATAATTTGTCAAGATTTTTTTTAATGATCAGAGCGGGATAACATCCCTCGCGCCCGGTAGTAGTAATATAAGTTGTATATAAAATGTTTGTTAAATAACTGATGTGATTAATTTTTTTTTATTAATATGAAGTTACGTTATTCCCTAGTTATCATAAATTATGTATATTCTATGCTCACGAAGCCGCGAGCAGTTGCTTTGTAATCGCTAGAAATTAATTCAAGAAAAACATTGACAATGTTGATAAGCCCGATTCGGTTCGTGGACGGCTCTTTCCAATGATATCCATCATGCTTGTGTTTTCTACATCGATCAAAACATTTTTAGGTTTTCAAGTGTTGCATATTTTGGTTCCTATTTTGACGGAGTTTCAAAATCTACTCTTGTGTTTGTTTACACAAGAAAATGTTATGAGAAACATTAAATCTGGTCGTATATTCCTATTTGGAAGTACTAAAACAAATAAGAATGTTTGTACTGTACTAGTCTGGGACTGCGCCCACGTTGAATTACAATTTAGTATTTAACTATTAATTACAGCCTTACAACAACCTCGTGATGAGTATACCAAAATAGATAGCATAAAAATGGTCTCCATAAAAATAAAGTCGAGGCAGTCATAAGCGCTACCGACAGAATTCTAAAATCATAACGATGAAATAACTATTCTCTTTTGAATTTTGAAATGAATTGTAGTACGAATTATTTCAATTGTATCATTTATATATTGATAATTATTAACATTAGTCTGGCTTTCACATCTATTGGCATTCCTAACAACAATTATACACATGTTTATACAGTTTATTATTTAATCAAATATATAATGGGCTGCACAATCTCGAAACAAAACGTCAATATTAGACGTACATAGGCCGCTAGTCTGACGCAAGTCGCGCAAGCGCAATACGTTCAGTCACTATTTACTAACATGTCATGATGCGAAATCATAAATTTATCTCCTGCCAAAAATAACGCTCAATACGCCTAAAGAAATTTTCACTTCAAAAAATTGATATACCGATTTCTGTGGTGATCGGTCCAACAGTGTTGAAATTTATCGATCACAAAAACACCAACATCAATTTTTATATACATATATATTGAATTAAGATCCACGATGCAACAATGAAAAACTACAATAAAAAGGTCGTATTCATAAAAAAGTGAATAGATAGATGTTATTGCGGTTGGAATTATGGCGCTTACATAAGCTAGTAAGGTCAGCTTAATTGACACGCGTACCGCACGAGCTCCCTTCTAATCGGGGTTGCCAGGTTTACACTACAAATTTACGGGTACAAACATGTTCAGAATGCGGGACACGATTCTTGAACTATAAGTGCTATCTAAAAAGAGGCCTGATTCATATTTATTGCATTTTAATAAAGTATTAGAGAATAGAATAAAACTTTAAAGAAATTATGACGATGGTTTTTAATTAATTTTCTAATTTTCTTTCTTTGTGCAAAAATGTGCCCTCTCTTACTTTGGATACTTGTGACATAAAATGGTAAGATGTTAGTGTGAAATTTTCAGAACAAAAACTAACGAAAGTAACGAGATATTCTTAATTTTAGGTTGCTATCCATACAAAACAGTTTTATTCAATTTACTCTTAAACTATAAGTGGATCCAATCTAAAAGGTGCATTGATGCATTTCTATTTCTTTTTATTGGAGGAATTGAATAGCGTTTAAAGTTTTATAAAATAACGATTTTAATATTTTTAGCGTCCTACGTCCGACCTCCAGTAGGGAGGAGACAAACGATCGTGCGTCGCATTAAGATGTTTGCATTTATAGTTGAAGGTTTATAAAATACAGCGTTTTTTTAAAGCCACGATTAATTGACGACTGCTCTTTATGAATAAGAATAACAAATGTGAGATGATAATCTATTAAATAAATTGTTGGTCTGTAAAGTCGGTTTACTGACGATAATTTTACGTGATAACGTCATAAGAACACATTGATGGAAAATTGCATACTTTTATGAATTGAGTTCAAATTGAAAAATCTCAAATCATAAACCATTTCCTAGAGTAACATTTAGTCTTGGTTTCATTAAAATTGGTTCACTCTATAAAAAGTTATTGTAATTTTAATGACGACGGGACTTAAGTGCGAGAGAAAAGATAATACATACAGATGATTTTATTGGTCACTCTTTTACTGATTATCACTGAATTATCATTATTTTGTATAAAACAAAGAAGGAGTTACTTGAAAATTACAATTTCACGTGTAGGTTGTGTGTTGCCGCTGTCTCTCTTCTAGTCGGACGCATCGGTCGATGGAGTGAGAGAGAGAGATAGATGCTATACAAGCCGAACGCTTAGGCCGATCGCGCCTCTCTATCGATTGTTTCACGCTCTCGCTTGTACGCTCGGCTCAGGCGGAACGTAACAATGAATCATGCTTTGCAGTGCGTGCAACCGGCGTTCATGGATTTAGAAGACGTTATCACGTCAAAATAACCGTTGCCATGCTGGCCAATAGGTACTCATTGATTTCTATACCCGAAAGTTTCTTTTGTTTCGAGGGTCAAGGTCGCCAATTAAAGGGTTTTTCATTTTGTTTATCGTGATACAGTCATGGTATTGGTGCGTGCAACCGGCGTTCATGGATTTAGAAGACGTTATCACGTCAAAATAACCGTTGCCATGCTGGCCAATAGGTACTCATTGATTTCTATACCCGAAAGTTTCTTTTGTTTCGAGGGTCAAGGTCGCCACTTAAAGGGTTTTTCATTTTGTTTATCGTGGTCGTGATACAGTCATGGTATTACAATATTTATTCGCGATATCTACAGACAACATATCATTTTTGTGTTAAACATGGCTAATAAGTTTAACGGAAAATTGTCCCGTAAGCGCTTTTTGCAAAGGATCTTAGCAGTACGTCCTGGCATTTCCTTAACGGTTGGCAACGCTGTTTATAACACTATGAAATATCTTTTTGATATCGTATTTAGATTTAGATAGTGATCAGACTTTCTAAAAAAGATCAGATTCCACACAGATGTCACATTTCCTTAGTTGAAGCTAGTAGCAAATATTAAACGTTTAATGTTGTTTCTACATATTAGATAATGACCAATTCATTTCACATTCTCAGATGAATTAAAAATCACTAAGAAGAGACCTTTTTTATTTGTTTTCGTTTCGTATCAAAAATAACTCGTGGAATTCACGATTCACTTTGATGTTTATTTTCGGACGGGGAAATTGGGTTCGCGCTAATATCCACTCATAGATCATTCGCACTTGTAGAAATTAAATGTATTAAATTACTTCCGTTATTTATAAAAAAATATATGCAAATGAGTGATATATAACTCAATAAATATAGAGATATATTAAAATATTTTTTTAAATAAAGTAACGAAAATCAATTATAAATAATATAATGTGAAACGGTCTCAACTTAGAATCAACATCTAATATCTGAGGTACGGTATGAGAAGACGCCGCGATAGGTGACAGGTAGCTTTTTTTTTTTCTAACGGTAATATCGAAGTAGTTGTTTCGTTTTTTTTCTTACAGGATAATTTAAAACTATTTGCGAGGCATGTAATTGCGCAATTATACCGGTGACCTATGAGAGACGTAGTTCCATCTTATCAATATTTAATAAAATTGCCCGATACGACTCTACTGAATTGGAAATAAGATACATTATGAAATAACAAACACCGTTTTACTATGTAATATCCTGAAGCAATCGTCCCTGGAACCTAGTAATTACGCGGTTAATATAGTTTTCATTGAAATATTTACGTCTCAGTATTTACGACTTCTTTGTTACTTTACAAAACATTTTATGTAGTTACTGATTCAAGGGATCATAATATGTATACTATTTTTAAATTTTATGAAAGAACATGTTAATATTACTTTTTATTTTGAATTGAATACGCTATTGGCCTGACGGGCCTTCACAGCTTTACCGGGGTAAAGAACTAAATTTAATGTTACGTTACAAAATATATCCTAACCTAATTGTATCGGACGGTTTTATTTTCTACTGTCCGCAAATTTACATGTTTTAGAGATTTCTATTATTTCCTACTGCGTTAATAAATTATATAATTATTGATCTTGCAAATGAACACTCGTTTTTTTTTCTACGTACTCTTTAGTTACGTGTATGGGTTTGCTTTTGTGAAATACAAAGGTATCGCTAAGATTTTAATAGAACTAAATAATGCTCGACTTCATATCAAAATGTTTATATTACGGTATCTTTGACAATGTATTTACCTCATAATATAAATAATAAGAACAAATTGGATGTCTTTATCTAGTAGAAAATATTTATGTTGTTTAAGTTTACAAGTTAATGTTTTACAGTTTAGATAACTTGTTGGCAAAGAACGTGCTTTATTATTATCTTCATAGTTTATTCTATATATTTTGTAATGTAACAAAGCATACACTAAAACCAGGTCACAAAAACCATGTGTGATTTAAGGATAACTATTATCCAAATCGGTTCAGTAATTCTTGGTTTATAACCAAACTAACGACTAGACAGACAGAAACGGTACCTTTTTGTATTATGTAAGGAATAAGGCAAGGATAATTAATATATTTAATATGGCTTATATAAGCATTCATAAATAAATTGGGTGTTTATGGGCAAATAGATAGATTGCGATGGTGTTTTCATTAAGAGACAGCTGAAAATGTTAAAAGCGCTATGGTTATTATCTGTTTCATTGTTATTATCTGTATAACGCAATTTTTCTCAGATTAAAATTTAATTTCACGTACCTTGTAACTCCTACTTTGTATTATGGTACGTATATGCAAATACGATACAATGTCTTGGTGTAAAATGACGGTTGTTTTTCGGTTTTTACCGAGATAATGCTCATTAAGGAATGTTAGATGTTTGTTAATATCCAATTGCATAAACGTAATCTCACCTACGCAATATCGCAATGATTACATATCTCCATATTTTTGACTACGTCTTACGTCAGACGTGGCAGTACGGCATAACAGTCTAAACACAGTCGCGACTATGATAAAAAAAAACTACCTACAAATATCTTTTTTTTTGTTCATTTCGCGCATTCGATCAACGATGCCATTCGGCCATTCCGAAGCGATGAGTCATGGCGCGCGGACGTTTCAGCGATGCCGTTGTTTCGTTCCACTTCGTCGAGTTTACGGGGTTATCGCGATAATGGTTTGTTTTTATTTCTCACAGCTTTGTGAATCGCCGACTGTTTGTAATTGAATCTCCGAGTTGGATTTACTGATAACAGCGTAGAGTTTAAGTTTATCTTTATGAAGCATAGCATATTTATTTATTTACATAAAGCAACAGTCAACAACAATAATAAAAAGTAAAATGAGTGCGTGTAACGGTCCCGTCACACGCGATTGAAGTAAAACTTCTTAAATATTTTTGATTTCATCAATAAATAATTTATTAACAAATCTATCAAAAATTTTTGAAAATGAATAAATAATAAGAAATATTAAATTGAAGAATAATAAAAATCATACAATCGAATTAATTATGTATTTATGGGCGCGCGACCATGCTACCATCTGGTTCCAATGTCGGTAAGTAACAATTTAAATCAAAGCTTCATTATCTGTAGGGCCATTATCAGCTAATTCGGAACTTAAATAACACGGGAAATATTTTTAGCAACTCTTTGTTATAAAGTATAGAAAATGAATTCATTTATGAAAACTAAAATAAAGGTATGGGGAAGAGAAAACAAGATGGCGAATGTAATGAAGAATATTGAAATATGTTATTATAACAGTTGTTGAAATAGTCATAGATATATGTTTCATTGTCTTTTTGAATTTGAATGCGCGATGGTCTAATATGTCTAATGAGATGTGCTTGGATGCGAGCTTATTGTATAAACGAGTCATACGTATAATTGGGTTGTAGTAATATATATTGTTCTTGTAAGTTTTAAGGATGAATGTTTTAAGGAAAACCATAAAAAAATTTAAGGTTAAAAGATCCTATCAGACTTCGGAACTTTATAATAATAATCATAAACACAGTGATACAACAAAATAATCCCAAGGAGGGTTGATGTCAGGCAGGCGGCTGATCGTAAAAATTAAGCCAAATCATATACCACAACATGACAAACATGTTGTACCGACCCTACTTATGTGGAATAAGGGTGAGAAGAAGAAGAAGATAATCAAAATTGGTGTTAAAATTTAGAGGCTAGCAAGGAGGAATATGAAATATAATTGTGCAGTAATTTATGAAGAAATAGATAGATCATGTTGATTTCATGGCCCATGTAATGGTATAATATTATATTTATTTAATATTTCATAGTATGAAGAGACGTCGCGGCCATGACAGTGAAAACATAGAGTTTTTGAAAGGTTTCTTTGAACTGCTTCAATAGAATAGAATGTATGGTGTAACAGGGTGTCCAAACTACAGATGCATACGCGACGATACTTCGAAGTAAACTGTTAAATAAGAAGATAAGGCTATTAGGGGTTTTAAAAGATAAGGAAGATGTAGTTATAAAACCTAAAGCTCTAAAAGCTCTACTAGTGATGTTATCGTAATGGTCTCTAAATAATAATTTATCATCGAATAAGATGCGATAATAATAATAAGATTATTTATAAATAATTTCTGTGTGTTTGTACGTGCAAGTTAAGATACAACATAGGTTGATTTCGTCTTTATTGCTTGCAGTTGGAATATAATATTTTTGACTATTTTAATGTATACGAGAGATTATATGCTAAATATTACAGTACGTTATTGATGTTTATTTAGCCGATAATAAAAGTAGCGAGCATGTATATAATATACTGTATATATCATTTATATCTAGATGTTCCTCGTGGTATCATTTGCTTTTAATTTATAATTTGAGTATCTCGCTGACATAGGCATTCACAGTTCGGTTATTCTCAGAATTGCTTGATTCTCATTGGTCGTTTAATCCATGATCGACCCTCGACACCCCGCGCCTTATCACACCTCGACGGTATTATTGTGTCGTCGTACACCGTATTTTTTACCCAAAATTTTTTTGTAACAATTACTCCGCTCCTAAAGGTCGTAGCGTGATACTAAATACCCGATAGCATTCCTCCGCAAATACGAGATATTATGTGCTAAATATTACAGTACGTTATTGATGTTTATTTAGCCGATAATAAAAGTAGCAAGCATAGTGTATGTACAATACTGTATATATCATTTATATCTAGATGTGCCACGTGGTATCATTTGATTTTAATTATTATAATTTGAGTATCTCGCTGACATAGGCATTCACTGTTCGGTTATTCTCAGGATTGCTTGATTCTTATTGGTCGTTTAATCCACGATCGTCCCTCGACACCCCGAGCTTTATCACACCTCGACGGTATTATTGTGTCGTTGTCGTATACTGTAATTTTTCCCAAAATTTTTTTGTAACAATTACTCCGCTCCTAAAGGTCGTAGCGTGATACTAAATACCCGATAGCATTCCTCCGCAAATAGTTTATAAAATTTTCAAATATGATTATTAATTGCAGAGATTAGCGCGTGCAAACAAACAATCTCTTGAAGTTTATGTTGTTAAGTAATTAATAATATAGATAACAACGCCAGTTTGTAAATAACACACAAGATTTTTTTATAAGGGAAGATATATTTTGAGCATCGCTTACCATCATATGGTAAGGAAATTGTAGTTGTCTTGTGTTGTTTTTCTTACACTGTGTACATACTTACCATAGTTTCTTCTACCTTCACTTGGTAGTCGTCGCTAGGTCAGTACTCCACCGTTCTCGATAATTCGATTTTTTTGCTATTATGGTATTTTATATAAACTAGCAGGCCCGGCGGACGTCGTCCTGCTTTGATGATACTTTGAGCTTGGCCTTACCACCATAAACACACACACGTACAGAAGAATTTATATATAAAGAAGATAAATAAAAGTTATATTTATAAGTATAGTTACTTTCATTAAGTATAAGTGAGTATAAGTACATTTATTGATGTTTTTTTTTTCGTTTTTGACGTCATAATATTGGGTGCAATAATCCAGGACGATAAAGATCATGATTCGCCGCACCCTTACAAAACTATGGGTTTCATATATTTTTTCCTATCTTACGTTGAAAGCATTCAAAGGGTGAGTCCCTCCACCATCTTTTGCTATCAAACTTGCCAAAAAAATTATATAACAGTGCCATCTATGGTCTCTAAATGGTAATTTATCATCGAATAAGATGCGATAATAATAATAAGATTAATTATAAATAATTTCTGTGTGTTTGTATGTGCAAGTTAAGATACAACATAGGTTGATTTCGTCTTTATTGGAATATGATATTTTTGACTATTTTAATGTATACGAGATATTATGTGCTAAATATTACAGTACGTTATTGATGTTTATTTAGCCGATAATAAAAGTAGCAAGCATAGTGTATGTACAATACTGTATATATCATTTATATCTAGATGTGCCACGTGGTATCATTTGATTTTAATTATTATAATTTGAGTATCTCGCTGACATAGGCATTCACTGTTCGGTTATTCTCAGGATTGCTTGATTCTTATTGGTCGTTTAATCCACGATCGTCCCTCGACACCCCGAGCTTTATCACACCTCGACGGTATTATTGTGTCGTTGTCGTATACTGTAATTTTTTACCCAAATTTTTTGTAACAATTACTCCGCTCCTAAAGGTCGTAGCGTGATACTAAGTACCAGATAGCATTCCTCCGCAAATAGTTTACAAAATTTTCAAATATTGTTAATTGCAGAGATTAGCGCGTGCAAACAAACATTCTCTTGAAGTTTATATTGTTAAGTAATTAATATTAATAATATAGATAACAACATCAGTTTGTAAATAACACACATGTGGGCACAAGATTTTTTTATAAGGAAAGATATATTTTGAGCATCGCTTACCATCACATGGTAAGGAAATTGTAGTTGTCTTGTGTTGTTTTTCTTACACGGTGTACATACTTACCATGGTTTCTTCTACCTTCAGTTGATAGTCGTCGCTAGGTCAATACTCCACCGTTCTTGATAATTCGATTTTTTTGTTATTATGGTATTTATATATAAACTAGCGGGCGCGGCGGACGTCGTCCTGCTTTGATGATCAAAAATAATAAAATTAAACCGCAGCGCCGCCTACCGGGTCCAATTGTGAATCTAAACCATTCTCGGATCCACTGGAACATGCACACAAAATTTCATCAAAATTGGTCCAGCTGTTTAGGAGGAGTTCAGTGACATTTTTTTTTAAGTCATAAGTGGCCAACGAACAGGTGTGTCACCTGCTGTTAAGTTATCACCACCGTCCATGGATACTAACAACACCAGAGGAGTCCCAAGTGCGTTGCCATCCTTTGGTTTCCGTTCCGTTCACCATTTTCCGTTTTTGACGTCATAATATTGGGTGCAATAATTATTGCACCCAATATGAAGAAACTGGATTATATAATCCAGGACGGTAAAGATCATGATTCGCCGCACCCTTACAAAACTATGGGTCTCATATATTTTTTCCTATCTTACGTTGAAAGCATTCAAAAGGCGAGTCCCTGATCTAACCTAACCGGTTGCGGAATCAAGGTTAAAATATTTTAAGAGAATTAGGAGAAATTTTGCTGGTCTGCAAAACTTTTATTCTACATTTTTCACATCACTGATGACTCTGTAGTTTGAGCACTCTGCAACTGGATTGTTTAGTACAATCTGTACATACAATAAGAATGTAAATCGAACGCGTCTGTACTTTTTAGATTATTGTGAAAAAAAATTGTTGCAGGTGTCTAGGAATACGTAATAAAATATATTTCAGTCGCTTTTAGAAAGTTCTATTTGTGTGGCCTATCTATCTGTTTGTTTGTTTGAAGAGTACTGCTAAAATACTGCGTTCATGATAAAACCTCTCCAAGGAAATCATAAAGCATATCTTCGAGTAAGATTTAATCTTACTTTCATTAAAATCGGTTCGGTCTATCAAAAGTTATTGTACATTTAATGACGACGCGACTTAAGTACGAGAGAAAAGTATATAAGTAAATGGACTTAATACATTCACATGACTTTATTAATCGCTGTATTTTTTACATAACGGACCACAGACAAAGTCGCGGGCACAGCTAGTTTTCTAATGATATACATCTATTGGCAGTGCCTCTGACGATGGTTGTCACGGAAGAAATACAAATTGTCAGGGCATTAATGGAATGCCTGGTCGTGTTTCAAAGTTTTCGGAACTGATATTAAACCTCGTGAATTTCTCTAATCACAGTGTATCACATGAGCGCTACAAATTTATACTGGATTGAAGACGATCTATGATAAAGGAGAGTAATTGTACTTAAGCTGTCCAGTAAGGCGGCCGGTATACGTTAAAAACAGTTCGTACGTGCCAATAAAATATTACGTCATTTCTGTTTAAAAAAGGAAGTCCTAATAATTATGTAGGTGACTCAACTAGAAGTAGCGTCAACAAATATAAAAAAAACAATTTGTATAAAAGTAACGTAAATAACTGTTTAAGGCTAAAGTACGATTTCCGTACGTCGTTATCATGTATACGTAAAAGTTTTCGTGATGGGATTTAATGTTTATATGATATATGTTAATTTTATCATGTTTTCTGTGTAATGAGACTTACATATAACGGCTTTTCTTTATTATTATTGGTAGTTATGGTTCTTGATATGATTGCGACCTATGTATATTTGAATAACAACTAGTGTTCGAAATTTGACCATATAAACAAGACAGATACAGAACAGATAAAGAAGATATATATAAGATTTATGGTGACAACGACACATTTCAGCTCCAAAACAACCTCAATATTATACAATCTTGATGTATCGAAAATGGTATGGCACTAAACGCACAAAAAATGTAAAACCATGACATTTACTAAAAACAAAACTCGTTATACTTTCAATTATAAAATTGAAGGAGTCAATATTGATCGAACAGACATAGTGCGAGATCTAGATGTCATGATTGATTCTAAATTATCATTTAGACCTCACCTCGACCATATCACAAGCAAAGACAATAGAATGATCGGGTTTATAATACGTACAACCAAACCACTTAAATCTATTAAATCATGGACCATTTTATACATTACTTTGGTTCGTAGCATTCTAGAGTATTGTTCATCAGTATGGTCCCCGTTCTACAAAAGTCATATAGACATGATTGAGTCCATCCAGCGACGCTTTTTAAGGATACTGTGCAGTAAGCTTGGTATCAGAAATAGAATCACTGAATACAAAGATAGACTTCAAAAATTCAATCTTAAAAGTCTTGAACACCGAAGATCTATAGCTGACTTATGTATACTTCACAAAATAGTAAACGGTACCTTTGGTAGTGACCTACTCGGGCAAATCAATTTCAGAATACCAACTCACTCAGTACGAGCTCAGCAATTATTTCATTTACCAGCAGTTAATAACAACGTTTCAAAAAACAATCCGTTGTATCGAATGTGCAAGTACTATAACGAATTCTGTGTTCACAAAGACATATTTAATGACAGCTTTAAAAAATTTAAGGCACATATTGTATTAGAAACATAGACGTATGATAGTCGTGTATCCCTAATATTCATTTTATCATTACACTAGGCTAACTGTGGTTATTGTTACAATTGATAATGTTGTGTACAATTTATAATTGGATTTCAGATTTATTATGTTATAATAGTTATGTTACTCAAATAATTTCAATCTGTTATCTGTAATTGTACCTTTTTCTAAAAAATAAAAAAATATATATTATTGACTGCTTTTTTTAAATACCTTATAGATTTTATCGTTTGACCACAGTCTCATGTTATGACGACGTGTTCTAAGATGGTAAACACGTTAAATAAGAAGGGGTTTTTTTTTCTCTAACTGACTAGCAAGGTCTTAACAGCTTCACCGGACTACTAATAAGGGGCCTTGCTCCCAAGTACAGGAGCCGGAATAAACTAACAGGTGCTTGGCGACAGACTTTCAATTTGAGGGTGGTAGCTTGTGGGCAGCAGATTTAGAAATAGCCTTAATATAACCTTAATTGATGCAGTGTCCGAGCATGCTATCAAGTTAGCCATCATTGCTTCAAGTGTACAAATATTGTTGATTGTAGGCATCAGGAGCGTGAAGTATGAAGGATGAGACTTATAAATAACAGCTTGGACTCGTCCAAGATAGGAAAAAAGAACATTGTCTTAATAACGTTTTTATTGATAACTAGCGGGCCCAGAGGACGTTGTTACGCCGTGATAATAAAAATAACTTTAACAAATTATATACCTAAATCTTTCCTGTAAATGACTTTATATACTGGTGAAAACCGCATGAAAATTTATTCAGTAGTTTTTGAATTTATCACAAACAGACAAACAGACGTGGCAGACGAGTTTGTTTTATAATATGTAGTGATACTAAACCTCGTCAATCGTTAGTAAACAAAAGAAGGATAAAATAAAATCGGTTAACAAACAGACGAGAAAAAGGTGTTTTATCTTCACCTTCTTATACATAAATATTATGTCTAAATACCTTAAGATGACTAATATACAAACTAGTCTGATCCTTAACAACGGTTTATCAAACGATTTAGTTGCCACAACATGTGTTCTTAACGCTTAGTGAGGAATTTCTTGTTTACCAACTACCTAGTCAGAATTCTAGTGGGCAGGCCCTACGTACAAATCCGTGGGAACGTGATGTTCGTCTTGTTATAATGTTCCAGTTTTAGAAGTGCATTTCGCATGACTCACAAGCCTCCGAAATGTTTGTAAACGACGTACACAGTATGGCATCTGCAGTTTATTTAATTAATTTTTTTACAAACTCCAGATTGTTGATTCAATTGCGACCTGAAAATTTATTGATAATCTGGCACAGTAATAATATTAATGAGTTTGTTTTGTAAAATATGTTATAAATAATCCATTACAATTGTTAATTTATACTTTTGTATTGATTGGTCTTTAGTAAACAACCTTTTATTGTGATTGGTTTTACGATCGTGATTTGGGTGTGTTTGTTTTGGATATATGTTAGAGGGGCCATAAAATTGTCAGTTTGTTTGAATTTTGGAATGCTCTTAATTTTCTTGATCTCTTATAACACAAGAAAAAAAACAGATGACTCAAAATTTACTGGACAGCTGTATAAGTACCTAATTTTGTGAAGTTCAGAAGAATATGATATTATTATAAGGCCTTTACATATGAAATTGGCGTTTTTTCGAACAGACCACATTGATCTCAAATATATGGTGTTTGGTTACGAATTCTAAATTCAATTTTATTTTAAATTTAGGACTGTATGTTTGTTTTTTTTTTTATTTATTTAAACTGTATTGTACACCAATTATATACATTCATTACAAAAACATGTCAGATTTTGTTACTGGTACAATATCTGTAATAAAAAAGTTTCACTTTTATCAAGTGTCTTTACGACACATCCAGATTTTTTTTTCGTTTACTTTTTCTTCGATATAAAATGCTAATTTCAACTGAAAGGTTTTAATACAAAGATACAGGAATGAAATAGTGTTTTTAAATTATGGTATTCTAGGTGCATAATTAACTAAGTTCTCTTATCTTGTTTCCGCTTTAAAGACTCATTTACCTTCATATATCTATAACGTAAAAGTCAACTCCCGTGTGTTTTATTTATTTATTTGGAAATTCTACAGCTTACATGGGGTTTTATAAAATAACTTATAATATGTAATAATTACAGGTAAAAAAGAATTTCTTTAATACAACAACGTGAATATTTTTTTTAAAAATTATTGAGAATTGTATATAAGACTTTATTCAGGGATATAATTTGATTAAAAAAAACCTATTCTACATCAATTCGGTTCAGATAAAGTAAATTAAAAGTAACTTTCCTTACTGATCATTTCGCTTATGGCCACCGAAACGTGTGGTGGCGTTCTGTACGGACGACTACGACATAACTTGTGATTCAGTCCGCATAACGTGACGACATCAAACTTGGCTTTATTCACAACGAATTTCTAAGAAATTCACGCAAAGTGACGTGATATACCCATATAGTTTAACGCGTGTATTTATAACATCCGAGACAGTACAGAAATCATTTTTATATACGTACTAGCTGATGCGGCCACGCGTTTCTGTGTCTCAGTTTTACGTGTTGAATTAAATTTTTTTTTTTTTTTATAATTAACTGTGCGACGCTTGACCTCTGTCACACCCGATGTAAAGTGAAGACGAGGCCTAGGATATAACGCGTTCACGCAGTAAATGCACATTCACTCTTCTTTTGAAGATTGCTACATCATATGCTTCAGGAAAAACAGACGCAGGCAGCGCATTCCACTCCCTCGTGGTTCGCATAATAAATGACGAAGCGAAGCACTTCGTCCGGATGAAGGGTATGTCAACCGCGAATGAATGACGGTCTGTACGGCGTCTGGTAGTCCTGAGATGAAATGGAGACGGTGGTATTAGTTGGTGCAGATCTTGTGCACATTCCCCAAAGTGTAGCCGATAAAATACCACAAGACAGGCGACTCTACGTCGATGTTCAAGTGGTTGCAGTTTGACTGTTATTAGTGGGTCGTTACCGACAAGTCTTCGAGCTCTGTGATCGACGGAGTCTAGCAAGGCCAACTGGTATTTGGCAGACCCGTCCCAAAGGTGGCAGCAATACTCCACACACGGCCTTATCGGTGACTAATACAGATTAAGAAGTTGCTCCGGCGTAAAGTATCCCCAAAGGACCCCCAATTTTTTTGCAGCCATTTTAGCTATTTATATAATTATGATGAAGTATCCGGTATTTTTAGGTATGAGGTAATTAGTTTGCCTAAAAACTTGCTACAGAAAAAGCTAGGTTACGTGGTAAATACATTAACATAACTATAAAATAAACTAGAGTTGAAAAAGAAATTCAAAATTGAAACCTAGCGCCATCTATGAGATAACTATAACAGTCTGTCCTACAGTTTTCTGTCAACAAACTAATTTAAAACGCCGTCTGTTCGAGACTTATGAAAATCAACATTGACAATAATTTAATTTGTAATTAAAAAATATTGACGCCATTAATCGAAATATAAATTACTCTTATCTCTCAAGTTTGATCAAATTGTACATTGTAAATGCCAACGTTTCAAAAGGTCGGTTGTGTTTCAAATTTCACCGTGGACAAACATCATGACATTTGCAGTGTCGTATATGACTGTAGTTCTTAATATTTTTTTATTATTTGAAACTCTTGATATCTCTGCTGAAATGAAGTGACTGAGACAAGATAAGGTTAAGGGTACCCTTTAGTTGAGTATAGATATGCTGTCATTGCAAGTTTATTCTCACAGAACAAGAAGTTCTTGGATAAATAATAGTGATAAGGATTATTGCCTCTATTTTATACAATCAGTAATAATTATATAAAGTTTATTATAGATACGTGGAATTCTGTCGTAGGTTGTAGTTACCCTGGTTATAGGTTTTTTAAATGTTCTATTTTGAAACAGGAAGCATTCGTCTTTTGACAGCGTCATGCGTTCTGCCAGCCCGCCTGCCACGACGCGCCGCCATCGCTCGTAATAGTGTAATTTTAATAAATCATATATTAATACTATATTCCTGGCATACAGTTTTGGCAAATAGCCTGCGTAACTCTACTTTATGTTATTTTATACAAAATAAACAGTCTAAATTTTCTTATTATATGATGCCAGCCGTGACTAGGGTTGTCGATCGATACATCGCGTCGGCGGTGCGGCGAGGCGCGGCGCGGCGCCGTGTCGACTAGGAGTCTGGATGTCTCAAATTTAAAAGCACTTGGAAAGTGCATTAGATTAATTCTGTTCAGTATTAAAGTATACATTTATTTTTTTGATTAAAAATCTTCAATTTATGTTGTAAATTTTATCTCTTTTTATACTTGAAGCTGAAATTTGATCGGTGCCGTTATACTGTCAATTCAAAGTCTTCAATAGAGTTCCTGTACAATCGAGTTCCACAAGTGACTACCCTAGCTATAATATAAATGTTTTCAAACATTATAATAGAGTAGCTAATTTTATGAATACTAAGTAATCATATAAATAACTCCATTTGAAATATATTTTTCTTAGAACTTACTCTTAAACATGTTTTAGTCGATGTTGTTTTCATTAGAACAACTATATGCAGAATGAGAGATAAATATCCGGTAACAGTCACCGTTGAAATGTCACTGTATTAAGGAATAAGCGAGATATTATTAAAATTATTATACAATAGTGTGAAAGGGGTTTGCTAATGCCAATCTAGTTTGATTAGGGGTCATCCAATAATTACGTGAAATGTTTTTGAGAATTGTTTGAACACCCCTCTCACCCTGGTGAGAAGCCGCGAGATTTGTCTCGAGAGCCCTCTACCTTCCTTAATCTCAAATGTTTCAAAATTTGTAGTTTGGATATAAATGCCCTTGATTTATTCGTAAAAACAATTTGATTTATTTATTTACATTTAATTACAATTATTATTACATTACATTTCGATATACCAGTACTAAATAACTTTACACCTATTCATAGATTTTAATATACTAGTGGGCGCCCAGTGTTCAACATTCGACCATAGTTCATTGATTTTTTAAAGGGATAAATATTATACTAATAGTTGTATGTTATAATATCATTGTTGAATGTAGAATGAAAAAGGGTAATTGGAACGTAAGAATAAAATAATACATACAGTCGAGCATAGCAACCTTTTTTTGAAGTCCTTTATTGACAGATGTCAAAATGTCTTTTTTATTTACATGTGTGTATATGTTGTGTAAAATTGAAGCGGTAGTGTGAGTGATGCATATTTTAATTAATTTAATGTACTTCTAATGCATTTTATATAAAATAAATAGCTTTCTGCACTTCTCCTCCATATAAACTTTAACTATGCCAAATTTCACGTTCATCCGTTATCCCAATTCCGTTAAAAAGGGATACAAAGTTTAGGCTTCACGTATATATGATACAAGAATTGCGTCAGATTTCGGCATATTATAGTCTAGAAACATGTTTTATCATACATGATTTCCTCACATTTTGTACTATCTTTCGCTCAAAAAAGAAAACGTAATATTTTCCGAAAGCCTCTCTTCCACATGACATTTAGTGAGTTTCGGCTTGATCTTCTTCCCCTTCAACTCCTTAAACGTAATTAATGGACACCCTCTTAGCTAACAGCGTCACTTATTATGATCAAGCGATAAACATAAACACGGATAAAATAAATTATTTCTTTTCACACGTTTTTGATAGGTTTTAATTAAAGTTATACGTGATAAGGCGTCTATATCTAACTGGCTAAATCAAAAATAGTGATTTGAATTAAGAAGCTGTTTGTTTGATCATTTGGTCAGTCAGTTTGGTGACTTTCATCAGATTAGATTTCTACACTTTAGAATTCTTTATTTTCTTTCTTTCTAGTGATCTGCTGGTAATGCGTTTAATATTATATATTCAATGCATACGTGTTAAGCTATATAATGTGTTAGTGAAGCGGCCGGGGCGTCCGGCTGTCTGCCGCGGTGCATGTCAACCGGATCCACACGACGTCCGTGTTTGAATATAAATTAACTGGGAACACGAAATTTCATTCTGTTTACACTGTGAAATGGGCTACTTTTTATTTATATACTAACTGGTTCCTGCGACTCCGCCTGCGTCATTTATTATTTCAATTGTTTTGTTATATCTGAAAAGAATTAGGCAGCGTAATAATTCTATCTATTAATGAAAATCGCGTGAAAATCCCGGCATTAGATTTTGAGTTTTTCGTGAACCGACAGACGTACACTTTGGTTTATAATATGTAGTGATATATTATTAACTGTACACTAGGTTTTGTACTGTTGTTATTTGTTGTAACGTCTGCAGTGCCGTTTAACTGCGTTCTATTGCAAATTAGATAGCGCGTAAATAATTTTGTGTGTTCAAATATCTTCTATCGGCTTTTGCGATGTTCGCTTGAACGCTGATAGTCCGGTAAAGCTGTGAAGGCTCATCAAGCCTGTTCCCAAAATAAGAAGATCGGGCGCTACAGAAGATGGTTTGCTACAGCTCCCAACTAGTAGTAAATTAAATTGAATGAAAAACTTTCCCGTGAAATAATATTTAGGTGTGTCAATTTATCAACTTTTATGGTGATTGGTTCCTCGATTACAGATATACCGACAGTCATTGTATACCTATAGAGAAGTTATAGAGAATAACGATAAAGGTAGAAATAAGATACCACGAGAAAAACGTAGTAATATATGATTACTAGCGAGCCCGGCGGACGTTGTTCTGCTTTGATAATAAAAATCCCTAAAATTCGCGCCAACTACTGAATCCAATTGTGAATTTAAACCATTCTTGAATCGACCTGTATAATCTCAAATAATTTCATCAAAATCTATCATCACAAATTTCTCACAGCCCAATTTTATCATAGACTTACGATTAAAATGACGTCCATGCAGTTTAAAATATAATAATAAAGTAATTAACTAAAAAAACTCTAAATAAGAAAGGTATATTAATAGCGTTTGGCATCATAGAGTTGATGTCAATCATGTCAACGAGCGATGTGGTGACGCGTCTCCGAGTTAGTGCCAGACGTTCCTGGAAACTGGTACAATATAAAATGTTTTACAGCCGTCATGAATATTAATTAATCTGGATCAATATGCTGTGCTTTGCCAATTTTTTTTTATCTATGATTTAATAGTCTATTATTTTAGAGATGAGTTTTCCAGAGTCATGTATCGATACAATAAAAAAATAACGCGGTTATTGCCGGTTCTTGTCAATGAATGGGACGTGTATCCGAACTGATGGTAGTTTCGATGTTTATAAGTGTTATCTCTGCACCTACATTGATGAATTATTTACGATTTTGCGAAACTTGAATAACGGTATTATCTCTTCAACGTACTTTGTCGAGTAATTTTCTATCTAATCAAAATGTATTTAGTAGTAGTGTCAGGGCTTGTGTACGACAAGTAAAACAAGACTCTGTTGCTATATGTGCAGCATATGTATTTTGTTTATGATTACTACTGTAGATCGGGCTTCATAAAAAACATCACAATATATATATATAAAATTGATAAACTGTAACATGGTTTGACTGACTGAAAGTTCAATATACGAGGTGTGTTCAAAAAATAAGGTGACTTTGTATTTTTAAGAAAAAATATTTATTTATTTATCAATATTTATGTTGTCCCCTTCAAAGTAATCCCCCTCAGATACAATACACTTATGCCAACGGTTTTTCCAATCCTCAAAGCACTTCTCATAAGCACTTTTCGGTATAGCCTTGAGCTCTTCCAGCGATGCAGTCTTTATCTCTTCAATCGTTGCAAATCTCCGTCCTTTCATAGGTCTCTTTAGTTTTGGGAACAAGAAAAAGTCACATGGGGCCAAATCCGGTGAAAAAAAACCTGAAAAAACGTCATTCAACAGTTCTTGGGCGATGCTCATGCGACGGTTCTTTTGGTCAAAATTTAGCAATTTCGGAACAAACTTCGCTGACACACGTCTCATGCCCAAAACGTTAGAAAAAATTTCATGGCACGACCCAAGCGATATACCAACATCCTCAGCAACTTCTCTGATAGCGATTTGGACGATTTTCCAAAACAATTTTCTTCACTGCTTGAACGTTTTCATCAGTTGTTGACGTGCTTGGACATCCAGAGCGAGGCTCGTCATTGGCATCTTCCCGGCCATCTTGGAAGAGTTTGTACCACTTGTAAACATTTTTTTTACTCAGAACAGTTTCACCGTATGCCACTGTCAACATTTCAAGTGTTTCGGAGCACTTTATTTTATTTTTTACACAAAATTTGATGCAAATCCTTTGATCCATATTTTTCGATAGCAAGAAATCGCCGAGTACGCAAAACACTT